>VXBJ01005175.1:705-196614 GCA_013400055.1 Nycticryphes semicollaris
TTTTAATCCAGCGGAGGGTACACTTGTCTACGCCGTGATTTTCCAGTTTCTCCAGGAGAATGCTGTGGGGGACGGTGTCAAAGGCCTTATCAAAGTCCAGGTAGACAACATCCACAGCCTTCCCCTCATCGAGAAAGCGGGTCACATGGTCATAGAAAGAGATCAAGTTGGTCAGGCAGGACCTCCCTTTCATAAACCCATGCTGGCTGGCCCTGATCCCTCGGCTGCCCTGCACTTGCCTTGAGAGCTCACTCAGGATGATCTTCTCCATGATCTTTCCCGGTACCGAGGTCAGGCTGACAGGCCTATAGTTTCCGGGATCCTCCTTCCGGCCCTTCTTATAGATGGGCGTCACATTGGCCACCCTCCAGTCATCCGGCACCTCTCCTGTTGACCAGGATTGTTGATAGATAATGGAGAGAGGCTTGGTGAGCTCTCATGCACATATCCAGCTGTTAGCTCCATAAGCAAAGGCTTTCTAAAAGAGGTAGCAAGGTCTCTGGAATGCTAGCAAGTTTGTAAAGCCAGAGTGATATCACTGAAATCCAGTGGAGATACCAATTTGTTATACCAGCTGTATTTACCAGCAAGCGGTAAAGTGAGCAACAGAAGCTACAGGCAAAAAGTTTGTAGGGTTGCAGCTTTGCCCAGACAGATTTATTTACTAAGAAGGCTTTTAAATGAAACATTCTGGTTGTTATGATGACTTCCCTTTTTTATAGGTCAAAGAATCTTGCAATTGTGACATTTTCCCCTTCTAAATCGTGCCCCATGACTCATACTTAGGTTCCCTTGCACTAACCTAAATAACTTTTCTCTTGCTTTTGTGGGAAGGTTGCTTTTTGTGGTTATTTCACAGCAAATTAAGAGACAAAAAACAATTAGACTGTAGCATATGTAGATGTAAGTACACTGTTGAATTAGATTTCATTAATGTTTTTATAATTGAAATTACTTGATAAGAATCCTTCTATTCTCTCCCCACTTTGAGAAAACTGTCACTTTATGCTTCAAACAGGACTGTCATTATATAAGAGATTATTATAGCCCAAAGATATGAAATATAAAGCAGGCAATAATAATTTCCTTCTCCTTTTGGCTGCTCTTCCTATCATGCCTATAATATTAGTGCTAACAGAATAGGAAAGGGCAGATTAAACAGAAAACTAATGAAAAAAGTTTTATTCCATTCAGTTGTTGAAGAATCACTAGTTAGAAAAAAATAGCCCACCAGGAGTGATGTTGGGAGTCTTGCAGCCAGAATACTGGGAACTCCCAGGATTTTATATGAGTACCTAGACATTGGATGAATAAGTAGATCCTACACAGGGATGGTTTGTCAGATTTTCCTGAACTGCAGGTCATGACAAACCACTTTATTCTCACTCATAAGGAGGGTCTGGTTGAAGCAGTGAAGGTTTAAGGCAGCTTTGGTTGCAGCGATCATGAAGTGTCGGAGTTCAGGATCTCATATGGCCAGAACAGAATACCAAGCAGAACAGCAACCCTAGACTTCAGTAGAGCAAACTTTGGCGTTTTCAAACAATTGCTAGGGGAAATCCAGTGGGACAGGGTACTTGAAGGTAATGGGGCCCAAGGTATTTGGTTAGCATTCAAGGACTGCTTCTTCCAAGCTCAAGATCAGAACATCTCAACAGATAGGAAGTCAAAAAAGGGAGCCAGGAGACCTGCATGGTTAAACAGAGAACTGCTGGGCAAACTCAAGTGGAAGAGGACAGTCTTCAGATCATGGAAGGAGGGGCTGGCCACTTGAGAGGAATAGAAGACTGTTGTCAGAGAATGTAGGGATGCAACTAGGAAAGCTAAGGCCTCCTTAGAATTAAACCTTGCATGAGGGGTCAAGGACAACAGAAAGGGCTTCTTCAAATACATTGCAGAAAAAACTAACACTAGAGGTGATGTAGGCCCACCGATGAATGAGGTGGGTGCCCTGGTGACAGAAGATACAGAGAAGGCAGAGTTACTGAACACCTTCTTTTTCTCTGTCTATACTGACGGAGGACATCTGGAGGAGTCCCATACCCCTGACGCCCCAGAGGAAGTCAGGATAAAGGAGGAGTTCACCTCAGTTGATGAGGAATGGGTTCAGGTCCAGTTAAGCAATGTAGACATCCATAAATCANTTGTAGGCCTGTGTCTAGTGGAGTCCCTCAGGGATCAGTACTGGGCCCAGTATTATTCAATATATTCATCAACGACTTGGATGAGGGAATAGAGTGCACTAACAGCAAGTTGGCTGATGATACAATACTGGGAGGAGTGGCTGACATGCCAGAATGCCGTGCTGCCATCCAGAGAGACCTGGACATGCTGGAGAGCTGGGCAGAGAGAAATTTAATGAAATAGAACAAGGGCAAGTGTAGAGTCCTGCATCTGGGCAAGAACAATTCCAGGTACCAGTACAGGTTGGGAACTGACCTGTTGGAGAGCAGCACAGGGGAAAGGGACCAGGGGGTCCTGGTGGACAGCAGGGTGACCATGAGCCACCACTGTGCCCTGGTGGCCAAGAAGGCCAATGGCATCCTGGGGTGTATTAGAAGGGCTGTGGTCAGTAGGTCAAGAGAGGTTCTCCTCCCCCTCTACTCTGCCCTGCTGAGACCCCATCTGGAATATGGTGTCCAGTTCTAGGCCAGTGAACTGCTGGAGAGAGTCCAGCGTAGAGCCACAAAGATGATTAAGGGAGTGGAGCACCTCCCATACGAGAAAAGGCTGAGGGAGCTGGGTCTCTTTAGCTTGGAGAAGAGGAGACTGAGGGGTGACCTCATTAATGTTTATAAATATGTAAAGGGTGAGTGTCAGGAGGATGGAGCCAGGCTCTTCTCAGTGATGGCCAATAATAGGACAAGGGGCAATGGGTACAAGTTGGAACATAGAAGGTTCCACTTAAATACGAGGGAAAACTTCTCCATGGTGAGCGTGATGGAACACTGGAACGGGCTGCCCACGGAGGTTGTGGAGTCTCCTTCTCTGGAGATATTCAAAACCCTCCTGGACGCATTCCTGTGTGACCTGATCAAGGTGTTCCTGCTCTGGCAGGGGGATTGGACTAGATGATCTTTCAAGGTCCCTTCCCTGACTGTGATACCTGTGATTCTGTGATACCTGAAGCTGTCACTAGAATGAAGTTATTAGCCTTATTTCTCCTTAATTTTACATTTTCTGCCTCTTCCTGATAACACATAATTTCTTACTCAGGCTAGTTTTTACAGCAGTTATAACTTTCTTCATAGTTCTGTTTCAGGATAAAGATGGCTAACAATTAATGAGCAATAGGCTTCAATGTAGTTCTGATTGTCACAGAAATTGTTGCTTGGACATGCAACAACTGATTCTCCTGCTGTTTCATGCAAATCTTGCAAAAATGCATTTACCTGTCACTGGGATCTTTTTTTTAATGTTAGATTACCTTCTTTTTTTTCTTTTTTCAGGAAGATGCAAAATGAAAATACATGTTTTTCCCTAGCATCTCTAAGGTTGATAAAGATAGGCATGCATTTTGCCCAAAGTGACACGAGAATCAGTTGCAAAACAAGGAACAGAATCAAAGCTGCTGCTTTAACAATAGAAATGATCAATTTAGGCAAACCCAGACTACAGTTTCCCTGTTCTTTGGGCATGTTACAAAAAGCTGAAAGTGAAACTGAAGAGATTTGAATCAGCAATGGTAGTGCAGAAGAAATTGAAAAGAAGAGCCTTTAAAAGATCTCACCTAAGATACAGCTCACATTATAGGTACCAAGGACTACTGTACTCACATGCAATACATCTTACAATATGCTTTTTAAGCACATCAGTGATAGCTTTCATGATAAATTTAGAATATGAGCTGTTTTTTCTGTAGTCTTTCTTGAACACAGGCCACAGAAAGAAGAAAAGCAATTTAAAAACATGTGAGGGAAATGGAAGATAAGCTTTTCTTCTTGCAGAAAATTATGTTGCCTAATATTGCAAAAGGAATACTACTGCTGTTGAAAAGCAAATAAAACAAATAAATAATAAAAAAATACAAACAGCCACCACAAAACCAGATGATAAGTACTAACTTTATTATAGTCATCGGGATTTAGTAGCATGTGCAAGAACTATTGTATGTAGAGTAGTACCTAAGCTTTGCAGAATCCTTTGCCATTTTCTGTAAATGTCATTCCATGATATATGATGCAGTGTGTGACTTTGTCTGACTTTGAAATCTTCAAAAACCACCACTAATGTAGTCAGAATGAGGAGCTCGCTGTTGTTTCCTTTTAAGATTGAGGTGGCCAATGTCAACTCAGGCTCCACAGGCAGGCAGAGCCCTCACTGTTCTATAGCACTTGAGCAGGGCCAGACTGGGGACAAGTTCCTTCAACTGCTGAGTGATCATCAAACAAAACAAAGTGATAAACCAAATTTGAGATAAATCCAGGAAGTCCTTTCTCCATCCATGTCTGAGTATTGCAAAGTGGTTTTGGACCTGGAGGAAGCCTCCAAGCTCCTTTTAAAATGTGTCTGTGAACTGTTCTGTAAGATGTTGTTCAAGACACCACAGCATCAGATAAAAGTGCTGTAGGAAGAATCAGACAGTTTAGAGCATCTGCTCGGGGAGGTGGGAGGTGAAATGACCCACCTTCATGAAACAGGATGACTCCCTGCAAGAGGTGCAGATCTGCTATAGAATCCATCAACACATAAGCTTCCAAGGACAGTTGGGATTCGGGAGGGTCTGCAAGAAACACTGGTGTTTGAGGGGGCTGTTTGATACAAGCACTGAAGTCACAGGCCCAGATGAACTTGGCCACACCTGTCCATAATATGGGACACCAGCATGTCTGTCTAATTAGTTTTTATGTTTTCCAGCAGCTTCCATGTCCAGGTGCAGGTTGACCATGGTATCAATGCTTGCAGTGGTCCCATGGGCACATTCCTCCAGGCTGATGTAGGCTGTGCCAGCACCATGCTGTGCAAGGTGCAGGTTACTCAGCAGCTTGGTGAATTTCTACAGTGAGCTCATCCTCTGCTGTGAATGCAGTCAAGCATCCCAGAAAAGAGACTCAGGTTGCATGTAAGAGGTGTGCCTCTGAATCCAAGTCATGCATCATGATAAGGCATTTATCTTGCCTTTCTGTATGTGAAAGTGAAGGGGAACTGTGAAAAAAACGAGGCCCAGCAGGCAAGATGAAGGTGGGGAGAGGCACTTCATCCCTTTCTAGCATTTCAGGTTCTGGTCAGCACCACTGTGGATCCTTCTCCTTCTTTGAGCTGTCATCACTCCTTATCAGCAGTTTTGACCAGATAATTACATTGGCACTTTAGAAAATTGCTGGATCCTGTTTCTTAACTTACCTCTTATGTGGAATCACCTTTATATGGGAAGTATATCAAAGATCCTAATGAGAGCTGAAGAGAAAGTAATCTGTGAATTTGTTATCACAAATAAGCATTTAGCAGAGGCATTGCTTCTTGCTGTTCTCAATAATCTGAAAGCTCAGAAGACATTCAGCTCACGATTTTAATGAGGTTCTCTGTAGAGCTCAAATAGAAAAATACCAGCAGTTGTGAAATCCAGCAAATGCCAACCCTTCTGTCACAGCTTATTCTGAGAATACTTACCAGAATCTTTATCTCAAATGCAAGGATTGACCCAGCCATCAGGGAACAGCAAGATTGCAGTTTCTCCATGAGGCAAGAGGAGCCACAGGTGCCTGCAGTGATGTCAGGGCAACACCTTTCACAGTCAGGGCACTGTCCCATAGCACTCACGCAGGGTCAGCTGGGTGACAGGGACAGGCTCTTCTGCATGCCTCGTGATCATCAGACAGGGTGAGCTGCTAAATCCAGTCCACGATCAATACAGGAATCCAAACAGCAAGTCAGGACTACCTACACCATGGCTCAGATAAGCAGAGGAGCCACCTTTGGGGGATCCAGTTGATGCTGGTCAGGGCAGTTAAGACCTGGCGGCAAACTCCATGACCTTGAAGAAGACCATCTGAATTTCATACATTTCTGTGTAAGGTTTTTAGCTTGATGGCCAAAGCTGCGTCACATTCCTTTAGAGTCTTCACAGCAGCCTTATATATAGACAGCATTGCTGATAGCTTCTTATGAAAAAATACAACTATTACACAGACAAAAAAAAATGCAAAAGAAGCTTTGCCCTAAACTGAATTTCCCAGTTCTCCTATAATCCTTGACTGAGCTTATCCTAACTCCTCTAAATTGCTTACATAGAGAAAAGTCACACAGAGATTTTCACTTATATATGTTTTCGCTCACAAATCCCGATTCTCCTGCAAAAGCTGCCTTCACCAAAACTGTCCACTCTCAGAGTATCTACTCTCAGTTATCACTTATTTCTTCCTATGATTTAATGAGAAGATGTGGAACAGGAAGGTGAGCAAGGATCTTTGCAACTTCTCATATCCTGGTGGCAAATTCCATGCTAGTTTGAGCATGGCCCAGTGTAGATCTGCACTTCCACCTTCACATATACTAGCCTGCCCTGGCAGTTGCTAAAAATCCCAGGAAGTGGAGACAGGAAACTGTATCAGATATCTATCATAGGATGAATGTCCTGAACCAACCCACAGCAGAAGACTGCTGCTGAAACATGCAGCCTGAACTCCATCCAGGAGCCTGATGGAGGTTTTTCAGGTATGGGCAATTTAGGCTGCCTAATATCCACGGAGATGTGCTCAAGCAACAGCACCTGGGTATTTGGTCATTTGCAGCAAGTTCAACAACATAATCTTTTGGGGAGCTTTCAGTCTCTGGCTGGAAGTTGATTGCTGTCCAGTATTAGCTATATGTGGCACCTACGTAACTTAAGAGTTTCGTTCTGACTAGGAAGGCTTTTTTCATATCTAAAGACTTCAGAAGTGGTCTCTCTACCTACTGATGTATCTGGAGAGAGACGGGAGGAGAGTATTTACAAATTGATCCTAGGGTGGCTTGTCATCCCCTAGCACAGAGTCACCCAAACACCTGAGGGCAGAGAGACAAATTTGCATGTCTCTGCATGCTGCAGAGGGAGCTTAGGGGGCAATGAGTTTGCATATTATAGTTTATATACATATATGTTATGTGTGTGTGTGTGTTTGTATAGATAGATATAGAAGTATATTCATACTATGGGCCAGAAACAAACTCTGAATAAACTTTGTAAGTGGTTTGGGCAACCTGATGATTATTTCAGCTGTCTTAATCTGCATCTCAGTATTAACCCACTATTTGATCAACAGAAATGACTACAGGACATTTTTTTTTTAAGATACAAAACTTAAAATGAATGGCAGCATATTCTGAGACATACTGTCATTATCTGTCAGTATGAAAAGAGCAACGTTATGAGCAAAACAAATGTGATCTGGTTTGGTCATCCTCCCTTTGTTTAGCTTTTCAGATTTCACAAACAGACCCTGGAAAATGAGGAAGAAGGATGGCCAGGAGCAAAAAAGTAATAATAACAGAAACTTGGCACGGCATTCTGCCACCAAGTCCCCTGACCTCTCTGATGTGTGTGTTGGGAAGCAAGGCTGGGTGACAGTCATTGCTGGTGAAACATGGAATTGATGTCATAGTCACTTATGCCAGATCTACCAAAATGTCTCTGGTCTTTCTGGATTAGGTGAAACATGAGTGAGGAGGGCAGGCTGAACATACAGAGGGACTCTTCTCTGCTTAAAACCCCTTCAGAAATTCATAGTTCTACAATTCTAATGATGCATTTTCACCTCTTAAAAAAAAAAAAAACCCAGAACAAAACAAAAACCAAAGTTGCAACAGTTGCACTAGTACTGAATTTTGTGGAATTCTTTCCTTTGTCAAAAGAGAAATATACTACTGAGGAAGGTTACTGGTATTACGCCATTGCCCTTCTCTGCTTTAGAAACAGATGAATCAGTTGGTCAACAGCTCTTGCATTTCACTCCATAAATTGCTAAGAAAAAAAAAATTAAAAATGTATAAGAAAACATGAGATGATTTGATGATTGGTATCAATCTGTAACGTGCAATACTGTAGAATAAATATTTAATTTTCAAGGGTTAATTTGAATCACATCCAATTATTTCCCCACGAAGAGTGAATAGAAAAAGCAGAAGAAAAACCTCCCAATTTTTGGGTTTGGAATTATTTTAACTGATAGACATTGAAATTTGTCAGAATGTGAAAACACCTCATAGGTACCTACATAAAAACTGAAATCAGTAATGCATCTGACAACTACAACTATTTAAAACATACATCTTGGTAGAGAGCATAGTACAATGAGTCTTTGCAACTTAAGTCTAATTTTTGTGTTTTATGGGCTACAGCACACTATCATTTGACCAGAAAGTCATTAACCACATGTGCTAATTCCTCCTCGGTGAAAGCAAAAGCAGAAATTTTGCCATTTATTTAGTGTAAGAGAGACGATCGCAGTGCACTGAGATAAATTAGTAGAAAGGGCCTGCTCTTTGTGGTGTGCCCCTAATCTGTGCTAACAAGACCAACCCTCTGCCATTAGGATGAGTTAGGGAGAGTGAAATTGTCTCTGTATATTGTCATATTCTACCACTTTAAACAGAATATAGCAATTAGGCATGTGGAGAAGTGGAGAACCAGCCACAGGAAGTCATGATTAATTCCAGTGAATTGAAATTGCCCTGCATCAGCGCATGCATTACTTCTATGTTATGTATCCTTTCCAAGGTAGACAATCCATCACACCCACGCACTTCACTGACACACAGCATTCAGTTAGATTAAAAAAAATAAAATTGAGTAGAGCCAATGAAAGGAAATGGAACGTTTTGTGGAGCTGTTTCTTACCATGGGAAATAAATCAATATATTCCAGGTTAATTCCTCTTTTACTACCCTCTTTAGGGATTAATTTTGTTTTGAGGGGAGAGGCTATTTAGAGTCTGAAAACAAAACTGTAATGGCTTCTCAACAGTTATGCAATCTCTTCATCCGAGAGAGTCTTCTCCACCTTCAAATACCAATCATAAACTGTTTGATTGCCCAGTGAATAATTTGGTTTTCCTCGGTGTGAGAGAGAACAAAGAGATGTCCCCTGTTCAGTGACAACAGAAAACAGAAATCAGATTGGAAGTAACCACAGAGTGCCACATACTCTGTTTCTAAAAATATATGTGCTAGGAGTATTTCTGGATATAATATAGCAGAAAAAAATTAAATGATCACAGGGGATAAATCATTCTCCAACAGATATAGCTAAGTTTTGAACTAAAAAGCGGTTTTGTTCTTCTTTGGTGTGTCTTGGAGAGGAAGGAAGATGGAAGGAAAGGAAATGGAAATATACCGAGTTGTTGTTTTGTTTTATTTTATGTAAACACCCACATAATATCTTGCATGTATTACCACAAATGACCATTAAGGTCACGAGAATGGTGCATTTCAGGAAGAGCATAAAAAGTACACATGTAAGACCTTGCATAGTTGGGAGAATTATATCTTCGTCCAGGAAAGGAATAATGATTTGCATTCTGGCATGAATATAAAACCTAGTATCTGCTGTTTGTAGACTCTTTTAATCACGTTTATGAATAGACCCATTATACATATGTAAATAACGAGTGCTCCCTCTAGTGGCTTACGTGGGATTTAGTGTTCCAACTACCGAAGGCGCAGACGAGAAAGTTTATAGGCAGAAGCGATATCTTCTATTAGACTATCTGATGAAGTCAGAAAAAAGGTACAAGCTTTAAGATACACGAGATGGTTTTTAAGGTCGGTAGCACAATGTATTTGTCAGACTTGGTGATAGACAATGTCTTACGTAAAAAACAGATTTACATACACTCTTGCAGCTGAATACTGTCCCTTTACTGACGTTTACTTTGCCTGTTCATCCGTCCTCTTCCTGGTAAGCGTGATACCAAGGTGGTTGACTGATGATTGTGCTTGATGCTTGATTACATCTTCTAAAAGTTATGCACATTATCATTACTTCTCCTTGCCCATATGTTTTACAATATCGTTAATTACATGCTGGTAACGGTTCTTTTGAGTATATCAGAACAATAGTATATGAAAACTGTCATGCTTGTGGCTGGTGTCACAGCATAGGTAACCTCAGCTCTGGCATTTTGTAACTTTTCAGAGCATTAATTTACTCTTTTAGTTTAAAAATACAGACTATTTCTGTCACAGTCTTGGGAGGTGGAGCTATCATCATGCACAGGATTCAAAATCTTTGCCATACACAGTGCAGCCACTGCAACCCTTTGGAACGTAACTAGACCTGCTTTATGCACTCCCGAGGAGCAGGTGTGACATAATATGCAGGGGCTCTCAGACTATAAAACACAAATTATTTCAAACTGTTGTGTGGTAGCAGCAGTTCCCAATTCTCCCGTTATACTACTACTTAACTAAACCATAAAAGAGACAGAGTAGGGCCGGCAGTTACCAGCATCCAGGGTGTGAAGCAGCACCTCTGCACAACAGCCCTGGTCTTGCTGAAGCTGCTGGACTGATGGTGACCTCCTGCGCTGTTTTCATGGCTGCTTCAAAGTCATTATTTCCACACAGTGGTTAGCACCAGCCTGCCACTGAAGCTTACTGCAGTCCCAGTTTCTCCTCTGGTGGGAGTTTACCCAAGGTAGGACCTGCTGCCTCTTTTAAAAAGCTGGAGCAGAGGCAGGAAGGTGGTGGGGTGGGGTGAGTCACTGGATGCGGGCAGGAGGTTGGTGGCAGCAGCAGGAACAGCTTGTGGGCTAGGGATGAGCAGCAGGAAATTGAGAGAGGTAGGCAGGGGCATGCGACTACAGTCCTACTGTTGAAACTCTGGTTCTCTGAAAAAGTGGGAGCAAATACGTGCAGGGTGGTGGCGCAGGGAACAGAGGCAGGCCTTCTCCCGTGCATATGCGGCAATTTCTGTATCCCTCACTTGCAGAAAACCCAAGTATGAGGAATCTGCCAATGGTAAAGCTACAGTGAAAACCTCTGATGTGTTATCTGCAAAACAGTGTCATTTAAGAATTGTAATTGAAAATCTGCTGGCCTCAGAAATACTTTTCCTGATTTTTACAGTGGGCAAAGCAGACATAAAAAGCAAACAAGCACAAAATGGACAACTACTGTTGTCCTGTGCCCGCTACTGCTACTTAAACCCCCTTTTTTCACTAATATAAACTGAGGACCAGTGCAGGATGACAGCACATTCAAGAGATGTGTTTTGTTACGCCTTAAACATTTATTGGTGAACAATTACGTAAAGAGACATAAATACTTTCCACATTCTCCTTTCTTTTCCATGCATTGGGGGAGAAGAATGGAAAAACTTTTCCCATTCAGATGACAGTTGATTAAAAAATTCCTGGATACTGTTGAAGACTCAGAACTCTGAATTCAGATACCTGCACGCAGGTAGGTATTTGTAAACTAGACACAGGATTCTGCTTCTGGGCATAGGGGCTTAGAGTCTACTGAGATGCTCTAGAGTACTGGAGATACTGGGGAAGGTACAGCAGGCTCAAACCAGGATTTGAGAAGACTCACACCCTCCCAAAGCAATAGGCAAAAACCAAGCAGGACCCAGACCCAACAGCCTCTAAGATGGCACTGAAGGCTCAATTCAGTTGTCAGACTCACAAGATGGGATGCTCTAGGGCATCCAGCATAACTTGCAGCTTGTACATCAACAGGGTTCAAGCCTGGCACCAATTACCACATACAAGGTCAAGATTCCACATTTGAAACTTTATTCATTTCTGTGCAGAAGAGAGTGTTAGGTAATCATTTGCAAAGCTAACACACCCACACAAGGCATAGCTGACTTTTATATAGCTGATTGAGAAAAAAAAATCATTGATTAATTAGCTATTGTTCAAGACATTATGTAATTACAAACTACAGCGCACATGTTAATTCATTCCAGGTCATTGTACGAAGGCAATCTAACATTAGCATATGTCCTGGTTCGAGGTAAAACAGAACCAATCTTATTTTCAGCAACTTTACTTTTCAGCTATGCCTCTTCTGACTAAATAACTCCATGAAATTAAAGGCATATTCTTCAGACGGTGTCTGCTACCAGAATGATAAGGCCTGATGTTTATTGTTAATGCCAAGGAATGGTATGCAGATAGGCTCTTGCTTATACTTGTTGCTATAACAACCAAGGTCAGCTAACTTCGTTATGTGCCATGTTGGGGAGGTAGAAGCAGAAGAAGGTAAAGGGGCTGCACCTGCAGGGAGTAGGGGACAGGACAGGTGACCTAAAACTAACCGACAGGGTATTCCATCCCATCTGCATCATGATCAGTATAAAAGCTAAGGGATCAAAGGGGTCAGCCTCTTTCTTCAGCAGCAAGCATCCAAGGAGGGGTCTAAGTGTCTGTCTGCTTTTGATCCTGATATGTACATTCCTGAATCTCAATCTGGAATCCAGTTATTAAACATTGTTGAGTCCAGTCTGGGACTTTCCCAGTGCCTGCCAGTGACATGATCATCATCCTGGGAGCTCAATGTGATTTTTGTATATCTCATATGTATTTAATTATTTTCTTCTTATTATATTTTATTTTTATTATATTATTATTAATATTTCCTTAAAGTAGTTTAGTTTCTTTTTCAACCCATAAGTTCTCTCTTCCTCTCATTATCTCTCCTCTGAACAGAGGTGCTCTTCCTTCTCTGAAGGGAGAGAGCTCAAGGAGAGTATCTGTCATGCATTCGGTGACTGGTCCAGTCCAAACCATGATAGTATATTAGGTCTCTTCCTAGGACTGTGATTTTTGCCATGCAAATAAGGCTTAGGTTACTTTAGGTTGCCAGAAACAGGTAAAGTTGGCACTTGCTTCCCTCCAATCTGTCTTCTATTCTTATGATTAATTGTTCCATTTACTTCCTAATTTGGTAGTTAAATGTTCTGCCTACCTTGTAATCTGGTAGTTAAATATTGTCTGTTTTCTATCATGGTTAATTTTCCTGTCACCCCCACATCCATCCATCCATCCTCCCATGTACTCATTCATCCATGGACTTGCTCATCCATCCATCCATGGACTTACCCACCCACATGACCACACGCTGAGAGTGCAGTCAGGTGTCCTATAGATCATATGCCATATTTTCCAGAGCCATGTACGTAGCTGGGATATCTTATGGCATCTTGCATAGCACTAGTCACTCATGTTTATGCAAATAATTTATGTATTGTTGATTTGTGCCATTCTTTCACAAATACAAGAGTTTGGGTTTGTTTCAAAAAAAAAAAAATGTACGAACTGTTGGAAATGTGTGGTAAGCACCAAGTTGGAGGCTACCTTCCTGGGTAGCTGGTGACCACAGAGGCTCTGCTCCCCAGGCGGTGAGACCTTATCCATCTTTACAACTACCTGAAAGGAGGTTGTAGACCCGTGGGGGCCGGTCTCTTCTTTTCCAAAGAAAAGGTGATAGGACAAGAGGAAATAGCCTCAAGTTGCACCAGAGGAGGTTTAGATGGGATATTTTGGAAACATTTCTTCACCAAAAGGGTTGTCAGGTATTGGAACAGGCTGCCCAGGGAAGTGGTGGAATTGTCATCCCTGGAGGTATTTGAAAGCCATGTAGATGTAGCATTGAGGGACATGGTTTAGTGGTGGACTTAGCAGTATTATGTTAACAGTTAGACATGATGATCTTAAAAGTCTTTTCCAACCAAAACGATGCCATGATTCCATGATTCTGTGCCCGCGTTCCCCAGCCTGTGAGAAGCAAAGGGTGAAAATCGCCTTAGAGGGAAACAGGCCTGTTCACGCAGGCTGGTTGTACGCGCACTGACCGCCCGGTACAGTCCTTGCGGGACGGCAAGAAGCGCGGACCCGCGTCCCTCCGCCGAGCCTGCATCCGCCACTTCGGGGTCGAGACCCCGTCCCCTCTCCCGCCCCGCCGCCAGGCGGCGCCGCCCAAGGTGCTGCTACAGAGCGAGCGCCCGCCCGCGCCGCCCCGCCCCGCGCCGGCCCGTGAGACTTCCGCCACGCGGAAGCGGAAGCGGTCCCGGCGGCGCGCGGAGCGGTAGGGGCCGGGGCTGTTGGCTGTTACCTGTGGGGCCACGTCCTGCTGACTGTGGGTGAGGCGAGCGACAGGAGGTTCTCTCCGCCAGGAGGAGAGGGTGGGGTAGGAGGTCAGCGGAGTGCCGCTGAGCTCCGGTGGCCGGAAAACGCGTAGGGGAGCCGGCGGGGGAGGGTGCGGGTAACCCGGCCTGCTGTGGGCCTTCTCGGCTGGCGTCTTCCTGAGGTCTCTCCCCGCCGCCCGGGCTCCTCCCGTCGGGGTCAGCTGCCAGCTTTCCCCCGGACGGGGTCGTGGTCGCTGGCTCCGGTGCGGCTGAAAGTGCTCCCCCGCCTCGTACTGCTGAGGAGGGAGGGCGGCGGGGCTTCTCGCTTTTAAATAACGCAGGGCGGTTTTCTCTCGTTGCAGACACCTTCCAAGTCTTTTCGCTGGAGAACGTGGGGTCTGCCTCGGCGCTAGCCTGCTGGGGTTCACTGCTTGTTAAGTAGACTACAAAGCGGTGTGACATCGCTCTGCCAGTCCCTTCCTTCCGTAAAAAAAAAAGGGTAGCTGCTTTCTGAGCCATCACATACCAACTTCATGTATTCCTAAGATTATCATCGGCTTCTTGGGTTTTTTTTGGAGGCCTTACTGAGTTTTAATTACTTATAGGCTCTAGTCATTATAAAGTAATTTAAGATGTTTACGCTACTTGGTTTTAACTCTCTAATTGACTCTTGTGTTAAGAGACATTGTTTTAACTTGGGAATGGTTAAATGGCCAAAGAATTCAATTATTTATGGATAAGGGCTATTTTATTTGACTACTGTTGGTCTGCAACTTAAACTTGCATCTTTTAATTTTTTTTTTATCCTATGCTTTTTCTGTGTTATGGCTGCTGCAACAATAGTTCATGATACATCAGAAGCTGTAGAGCTCTGTGCTCCCTGTGGGTTATATCTTAAACCCATAACAAAAATGACCATCAGTGTGGCACTTCCTCAGCTGAAACAACCAGGAAAATCCATTTCGAACTGGGAAGTGATGGAAAGATTGAAAGGGATGGTGCAAACTCATCAGTTTTCCACTCTGCGGATTTCTAAAAGCACAATGGATTTCATCCGGTTTGAAGGAGAAGTTGAAAACAAAAGTTTGGTTAAATCTTTTCTGGCATGCCTTGATGGCAAAACAATAAAACTGAGTGGCTTCTCTGACATATTAAAAGTCCGTGCTGCAGAATATAAGATCGACTTTCCTACCAGGCATGACTGGGACTCGTTTTTCCGTGATGCAAAAGATATGAATGAAACTTTGCCAGGTGAAAGGCCAGATACTATTCACTTAGAGGGCTTACCTTGTAAGTGGTTTGCAGCAAAGGACACTGGCTCGGAAAAGCCAAGTGAAGAGGTCCTTATAAAAGTTTTCCAGAAATTTGGAGAAATACGTAACGTGGACATACCCATGCTGGACCCTTACAGAGAAGAAATGACTGGCAGAAATTTCCATACTTTCAGTTTTGGAGGCCATTTAAATTTTGAAGCTTATGTTCAATATCGGGAGTACGCAGGTTTCATTAAGGCCATGAACGCCCTGCGAGGGATGAAGCTCATGTATAAAGGCGACGATGGCAAAGCAGTGGCTTGCAATATAAAGGTGAGAACCTGGGGTTTTTTTTATGAGATTCCATATGAAAGACCAGATACAGCTAAATATTATTTCTGTAGTGCTTAAAACCTCTGTCTATGTACTGTAGTCATGACAGGTGATGTGAGCAGCACTAAGGTATTTTTATGGAACAGCCATAATAGAATTTTTAAAGGAAAATAATGGATGAATAATGTTGTCTTAGACTATGCGAACAATGTCGGTGGGCTTTTGCTTTCTTCTTTTAACAAGATGTCTCTAGAAAAGAGACTGCTTGATGGAAAGACCAAGTATATGAACATAATGTGATAAATATTTTTATTTTTTTTTTAGGAAAAATATGCGTTTATAAACCTTGTCATTTCATCTAAGATTCTAATTCTGAACAAGTTCAGGCTTGAGCAGAGGCTAACTTTAAAGTGCATCTTTATCTCTTGGGTTCACCACAAAGAAATTCTGGGGGAGGATTTCACAGTTTCTGTATTTGATCCCAGCATTGATAATGAGGTCTACCACACGAGTGTCAGAACTGTGGAGGTTAATGTAGCATGTGGCCTGTATGGTCTGGGGAATACGTAGTTAATCATTAGTATGCCTCGTGTACAGAAAGGTCCCACAAAAATTTAAAGACAATGTTAATCTGTAGCATAGTTTCCTGTGAATGCAGTTTTCATAATATTTACATACTGAGTTTTCCAGAGCTTTTTTTCTGTAACCTCATTGTCTTAGAAAATGTAACTGTGACAGGAGAGAACAAGACAGTCTGTTCAGGTGTACCTCTGAAAACATGACCTGAAGAAAAATTGCTCTGATATGTTTGTAGACACTCTGGGCACTTATGTATCAGTTGAGTGAAATGTGTGCAGATGTATTTCAGTATCCTCAATAGTCATTCATCAAATCAGAAAGTGTATTTCAGGAAAATAGCTTTGAGTATTTCTTTGTGTAACGTGGGAACATTCAAATATTTTCTCAAGTTGTAGTTTGGTTGGCATAAATAAAATACTGTAGTCTTTTGGTATCTAAGTTTGTCAGTTGGACCACAGAAACCTTGACCCTCAAGGTTTTTAAGGGGATGTGAAATTCAAACTGTCACTTACATGCAATTCCAAATTTAGTTTGGGTGAGGAAGAGGAAGCATGCTTTCCTGGCAGCTGCCCTGGGGATTGATAGGAAAGAGAGAGGGCTCTTTGTGACTGAGCTGTCAGGATGGATCTCTGTCATAGGAGGTTACAACACCTTGTCTGTTTCTACCTGCCTGGCCTTTTAGCCTCCTAGTGAAACATCATTTATCTTAGACCCTGGGTGAATTAAACTGCAGAGTATGTGCTGCTTTTTCTCTGCCCCATGTTTCATGACAATGGGCCTGTGGAAATGTATTATGGATCCCCTGCCCTCCTTTCCAGGCATTGGTTTCTGGAAAGGGAGATTAAGACACCAGGGGTTTGATCTTTAGTGGTATCCTGTTCCAGTGCACAGCAGGGCATGGCCAAGGTGAGCCCATATGTCTTGGAAGCTGAGCGTTTTCCCAGGTCTCGTTGCTCAGGTGTGTCTAACTTTCCTTTCTCTTATGTTCCCAGTCTGAAACTTGGAGCTTCAGCCCAGTGTGTGTCAGTTTGGGAATCCTGGTGTTAGAATTGATGGGGAAGCACTTGCACAGTTTCTTCTGCTGAACTTAAGGATCACGGTGTTAGACAGAAAGGGAGGCCTTTATTAAGGCCCATTTCTGCCTGATGCTGTACAATCCCTAGTAGCGTACAGGAGCCGAGAGAGTTCCCTTCGTTTTTGTTCTTACAGGTTGAAAACTTTGGGCAGCCAGGGCCTAAACCACGCTAGAGTTTGCTTCTGTTTGTCAGACACACAAAAGTATAAACTGGAACCTGATTGTGCTAGTGTGCAGGCATTTAGTTCCTGTTATCTGGTTAATGTAATACTTTGGTTCTTGCTCTAGGCTCATGGAAAAGTTCCATTTGTTTTGAAAAAGGCTTTATATTTCTGATACTTCTTACACTGTGGTAGATCAAAATTTTTTTGGGGACTTTGGAGGTATTGTTTTTGTCAACTTAAAATTGTTTTCAATTGTATCCTGTACAGGTTTCTTTTGACTCAACAAAACACCTTAGCGATGCATCAATTAAGAAGCGACAGCTTGAAAGGCAAAAGCTTCAAGAGCTTGAAAAACAAAGAGAAGAACAAAAACGTAAAGAGAAAGAAGCTGAGGAAAGACAAAAAGAAGAAGAAAGGTATTTATTGCTTATTTCTCAGTTACATTTTTAACAATCAGGCACAAGAAGACTGTAGTTACTCCTTCCTACCAGCATCAGTAGTTAATAACTAAACATAATCTTCCTTTTAAAGTTCAACTTCTGTAGCTAAAGTGAAACACTCAAAATACTGTTGCCCTTTTGAGGAAGTAGGATTCTGGAATTGAGATTTGGAGAAAGTGGTTTACACTTTCTACTTATTTTTTGCTGTTGAACTGTAATTCCAAGAGCTGGGAACTTACATAATGCGTAGTCATTCTGATGGAGAAAAATGCATTGTAAATGGAGAACAGAAAATTATGCCCTAGTTACACAAATAAGTCACTGTTGATGTTACAAAGTTCATTTGTTCTTAACATCACTGTTTTTTCAGGAATGTATCTCTTAACAGTTCCATTTTCTTAAAACGTATACAGGTGCAAATGTAAGACAGCTATTCAGAATATAAACAGGAATGGAGCAAGTTGTTTCAGAGGTTGTATGATATCCTGTTGCCTTGATGTGTGTAAATTCTTATTCCTTAATGTTTAGACATTAAACAGTTTCTGAAACTATAAGGTTATTTAGATTATCACTGATGTTTATGTCCAATTCAAAATACTAAATCTGCAAAATTCTCCTGTGCTGTTAGACACCTGATTTCAGAAGCCCTCGGCCTTCTAATTAAGCAACCAGCTTGTGCTAATGACTGAAATAAAAACCACCAACCCTTTCACTATTAATTGGCTTGAGAGCCTTCTTCTTGATTGACTGCCTAGATACCTTATGCATTGTTGTAGTCTGTGGTTGAATTGGTTTAGAAAAATAAGTTCTTGTTGCAGCCATGTTTTGTGTTTGGATTCCTACTTGTCAAATATTGACAGGCTAAAAATTGTTTGCTGTCACAACTTATGGTTAAAATGTTCACTGTCTTTCTACTTCTGTTTTTCAGTAATAAATAAGACTGAACTTGGAAACAAATTTGCTCAAAGTACAAAATACATTTCTACATAGAGTAAGAGTCTAAAATTGTAATTGCCCTAGATAAAGTAACAATATTAATCTCTTTTTAGGAAGCAGAGAGAGCTTGAAGAATATGAGAGAGAGAGAAAAAGAGAAGAAAAGTTGCGCAAGAGAGAACAGAAACAGAAAGATCGTGAATTTCGCCGAAACAAAAAGCAACTTGAAAAGCTTCAAGCAGAAGAACAGAAAAAACTGCAAGAGAAGATAAAGTTAGAAGAAAGGAAGCTCCTGTTAGCTCAGAGAAATCTTCAGTCCATTAGACTAATTGCAGAACTGCTAAGCAGGGCAAAGGTAACTTCAATATTCATTTCAGAAACTGATGAAGAACCCAGCAGAATAAAGCCTTTTACTGAATCAGAGGGTGTGGGGAGCACCGTTCATTAAACAACAGATTTAGTACCTCTCCAGACTCTATTTCTTAGACCAAACATTTTAAAAAGTGCAATGAATTAGTATTAATCCCTTGGTAAAATACATACATATAGGTATGTGAACTTGAACCTGAAGTCCTGAATAGTGGTTTTCACACACAAACTAATTGACAGGCTTGCACTTAAGTTCTGAAAAATAACGTTTAAGCATGATAAAGTGAACAAACACAGAGGACAAGATGCAAGACTTCTTATTTCTAATTCCAATTTTGATGCTGTTTCCCTTCTGTCTTTCAACAGTTCCATTAATTGTTTGCAGTTTCACAGAATAAGCTTTCCTTATTTGATGTTTGAAAGTGTACGGAATGATTTCTCTGTAGGAAAGGTACTGTCAAGTTAAGGTTTCAAATGTTAGATCTTGTCTCTCTAAACAGTATTGCTATTTTTCAATGAAATACGATGTCATTTGCTTAAGACTTGGATAAATTCATGTTAGGGTATAATGTAATGTATGTTAAGTATTTTCTGTAGAAATTAAAATCTGTGCAGCGAAGCAGAGTTGTTGGGGATTTTTTCCCTGATGCCAGTGTTTCTCAGGAGTGTTTCTGAAGTCATAGCGGTACTATGTGGTGAGTTATGTGCTAGGAGAAGGGAGAAATACTTCTCCCAGGCTTTGTAACTTTGCAGCTGTGAAATAACAAGGTAGTCTGATAAAACAGAGCAGTGTGTTTCTTCCAATCCCAGAGCTTTGAGGTCAACACAAAGGTGTTTGAGTCAGAATTAAAAAGCAAACAAAAAAAAAGCTTGAACCTTCTTTTTCAGTATCATGAGTTTCTAAAGTGGTTGACAAAATGAAAATCACTTTCTACCTAATACGTGTGTGGTTAATTTTTTGCTGGTTTCTATGGACTCATTGTATAGTCATCTATAAACCACAGATTGCAATTATCTTAACAGAAATGAATGTTTTAGTTTTGGGTGAAGCCTTGAAGTGTTGACCCTGATAAATGTACTTTAATAGTTCAAATTTCACATGTTGTTCTAGCTTGTGCGTTACTTTCGTTGTATGAAGGAGCCATAAAGACTAAGCTTTGGTTTTTGCCTTGAGGAAGAGCTAGGAGAAATTAACACTCAGAAAAGTTTGTGGATTAAGACTAATGATTCACCTTACAACAGTTGTGTGTTAGTGGGTTTTTTTGTTTGGATGGTTTTGATTTTATTCACTTTAAGAGGGAAGCAATCTTATTATTTTGGGATGGTTACGTTCTGTTTGTTAGATTTCAGTTTCTTGCTGTATGGCTGCTTTTGTGTTATGGTATAACTTGGAAGCATGAGCAGGTCCATAAAGACTTTCTTGTTTACTCTTACCTTCTCTTTGACTATTTTTCAGACAGTGAAGCTTTTGGAGCAAGAACATAATGAAGAAAAGATTCGTCTTCAGCAGCTAGAGGAGAGACGGAGGCTCCAGGAGGCTGAGCTCAAACGTGTGGAAGAAGAAAAAGAGAGAGCATTGGGGTTGCAGAGAAAAGAAAAGGAACTGAGGGTGAAACTACTGAACAATCTTCTGAGCAAGAAAATGGATGCAGTTAATCAAAACAAAGAAGAAACCGAATCATCTCAGTCTGATGCACCGAAAACCCCTAGTGGTGTTCCACACACTGTGTCATCCAGCTGCATCACTTCTACCTCAGGAGAGGCTGTTACAGGCAAACTGGTTCCTGACTCTCAAAGGAAAGTACCATCCCCCGAGAGCGTAAACACTCAGTGCAAGTACTTGAATGGCAACGTTCATGATAAAGTTCACATCAGAGAAGATCAGCAATTTCATACCACAGACTCTGAGAGGTGTTCTGAGAAAAGAAGTTCAGGGGTGCTTTTGTGTGTTCCCACCAATAACCAGCAGCAGAAGACCCTCTCTAGCTATGACCAGAATACCTGCAGGAAGGACTCGCACTATGAGCAGCGCAAACGTAGCGCAGAGCCACGGAGAAGAAAAAGCCGTTCATGTAGCAGCATAAACACTGATGAGAGTAAGGATAAACGTGAGAGAAGCAGGCACAGAAGAGATGTGAGTTACGTGGATGAAAAGCGCAGGAAAGAAAGGAGGTGTTACAGACACTCTAGCAGAAGTTACAGTCCTCGACGAAGCCATAGTCCTCGTCAAAGAAGTGTAAGCCCCAGACGTTCACGTTACAGAAGAACTCGCAGTAATGAACGTAAACGAGACAGAAGAGAAAGAAGTCGTAGTCACAGAAGTGGCAGCAGGAGACAAAGGCACCGGAGGAGATCACCAAGTAAACACAGGAGTACTTGGAGTGGGTAATGGAGGCTTTGGCTCTTTGGGAAGGCTATAGTTGGACAAAAGGGCCAGAAAGTTGTGAACGGGACCTCATCGGTGTGACTGCTCTAGAAAACACGTTTGTTTCAACCAATGCTGAACATGCATCTAGTCCCTGAAGTTAAGGAAACAGATGCCTGATATTTTTTTGACTATCCATTGTGCTTTGTTGTCTATTTCCGGGTTTCTTCCACAATGTAGGTATAACCACCTGTGCTCGTGCTTGAGTTCCTACAGTGCTAAAAGCCAATCTGTTTTCCTGGTGTTAAATTATCTAAACCTTAATTTTAGTTGATTTAGTTTTTATCTCTGTATCACCCAGTTTGGCTTCAGAAGTACATGGGAATGTTGAACTCCGAATGTGACAAACTATTGCTTACAGATTTGATTTTTAAATGCTTTCCCATTCATTCAATGAAATCACATTTAACAAAAAGTTATTGCTGATTGAGATGGATAGCAGGACTTTCATATAGTTCTTAAAACTGGCTATAAAGATGCGCGGGATTTCTTTTAAACTGCTGTAATTCCTTCATATGTCTGTATGGTGCCAAGCTTTGTGGCCCAAATTACTCTGGCATGCAATGCCATTTGTATAATAATACTTTCCTTGTAAGAGGAACGCACTGGTTTGGGAAGTAAGAAGCAGTGGTAAAATGGTTGAAAAATTGCTCTGTTATTTTGTTGACATATTTGGCTTTGTAATTACTTCAGGTGGCATAAAACCACTTGAAGTATTTTTTCAGGTACATACGGAGGTAGCCATTGTCTTGAAAAAGGGGCCTTCTTGCTAAATTATTTTTACTTGTGGTGTTGGAAAGTAAGGCTGCAGTGTCTCTTCTTAAATCCATTTAAGAATACTTTTGCTTCTAAAATGCAGCTCAGGAATATTAAAAGCTATAACATTGCAGTGAAAGAGTTTATTTTGCCTTTTTATGGTAAAATTAAAAAGAAAACTGTTTCCAGTGAACTGAAGTTGCTGTTTTCATATGTTAGTGTATTAAAATCTGCTGAAGTGTTGTATGAGAACCCATTTGTTGAAGAAAATCACTCAACACGTTTGAGTAATGGTGCTCAGCTACTCTTCATGATGGTCCTGTTGTGTGCAGCTATGTCAACTTTTCATTCAGCAGGGTGTGTGCTCTTTATCCACAGCCTTCAGATGCTGTTTGCCTCACGCTGAGGCATCAAATCAAAGTCAATCCCTTTCCTGGAGTGCCCGAGAAGAACATTGATGCTGCAGCACAGCTGCATCCCTGGCCAGCTGAGTTTGCATTGTTTTCAGTGAATCCATGTGGGGCTTGGTTCTTAACAGGCTGTGCTGCTGAAGACTTTGTAGTTACTAGCTGTGGAAAGAAAAGGTAGACATCCTTTTCCCTTCCTGCCAATTCAGGTTTTTAAGATCTCCAATTATGTTACTACTTCAGTTTTGGTGACTTCTTTTGTGAGTTTCACTAGGGGCTGAGACCTAGACTGATTTATGTATTTATCTCAACACACTAGTATTGAATTCTGAGCGGTGACTTTTTATGGAGAGTTCATTTTTCTACTATCTTTGTTAAAGTTTTAAAAGCCTATCTGCCTGAAGATAAGTTCATCTTCGGTACTGATCTTGCAAAAATCTAATAATTTGTAAATGCATGGAATTCTGCTTAGCCTCCTCTTAAATACTGTCACACTGTCTGTGGTAACACCACTTCTTTTAAAAAAAATTCAAGAAGTTTTTTCTATCTGCCCTTATGTGAAAAATTTAACTAATGGTTGTCAGTACTATTCTCTTTGAGCTCAGGTTTAGAGTCTTACTAGTGTTTTTACAGTCTATTTCTACTGCTGATTTCCACTGAGACCGATATGTCTTGATGCGTTGTCTAAGTAGTCAGGGAGATGCTAGTTTGTAATGCTACTTTCAGGAAGTCATCAAATTATGAATGCAGTGTCATTGCCAAGAGCAGAAGCAGGTAAAGTAGCGGCAGTCACCAAAAAGTGTTGGAGTCATACTATAAGAACCCAGCAGGTATTGATAGTAGTTAATTGATAACAAAAAAGGACCGTGCTTGATAGGTTTTTTGCTCCAGAGAAGACACCAAGAGCAGTTTTCATATCCCACCCTGAAATGATTACATTCCATAAACTCCTCTGGTGTTTAGGACAATTTCTGAGGCGAGAGAAGATAAGGGGGAGCATATTCAGCTGTCAGGCTTTGATAATAATTCAGCTTAACAACGCTAACTTCATACTATGTCCTAAAAGCACAGTAATGTGAAGTAACTCAATTGTTTATAGTGCTTGTATTATTTATTCTTTTCACGGCAGCTTCAGGAAAAAAAAAAAAGAGCCTGAAAGTGCTTTGAAGCTACTTGCAAATGCTTACTTTCCAAACTGCAGAGGGAATGTGGAAGAAGTCCTCTTTCAGTTGTCCAGCTGAACCCAATCAAAACCTCTTTAAAACTCCTAATGCCTAAAGTTGCCCAGTAACTGCTCGGTACAGAGTTTTACCTGGTCTTAGCAGTATTGTTGTTTCAGGTATGTGTTTTGCTCACCTGGATCTTGTCAGTGCTGAATTCCCTGAAATGCCTATTGCATCATGTATCCTTGTACTGGGTCTGGCTGGGATGGAGTTAACTTTGCTCATAGTTGCTGGTGTGGTGCTGTGTTTTGGACTTGAGACAAGCAGTGTTGATAACGCACCGATGCTTTACCTATTGCTGAGCTGTGCTTGCACAGTGTCAAGGCCTTCTCCGTTTCCTGTTTTGTGCATGCACCCCCTGCCTGAATGGGTAGGCTGAGGTTGGGCGAGAGGGTTGGGAAAGGGAAACAGCGAGGACAAGTGACCCCAGCTGACCAAAGGGATAGTTTGTGCCATATGACATCTTGCTCAACAATAAAAATGGGGGTTTTTGTCTTTTCAAGGTAGCCGTTGCTCCAAGACTATCTGGGCAGCAGTCTTATTGTGGTTGTCATCATTGGTGATGGGCATTGTACTGCAAGGAAACTTGAGTTGAAACTGATCTTTTAATAAGGTCACAGATATAAATTGTGCCGTGCCCAGTATCTTTTATTTGGGTTTTATTATGGCTGAGGTGTATGCTTATACTACTACAAAAACCTTGCTGATGCAATAACTTTATTTTTTGATAGCGAACAATTGTTCTTTGTTCTATATTGATTGCAAGTCAGTACATTTCTACCAAGTATATCCTAGGGGTTGTAGTGTTTCAAATGAAAGAACCTAGAATACCAGCAGGCTTTATAATGGCTTCTAGAAGCTGAAGTACTGATGTTACTGCTATTTTTTTCCCAATATGGAAGAATGTTGTGATGCTGATTGCTTAAATCTTACCTGATTGTTTGGATTTAAGACTGACTAAAGCAGATTAAATTAGTTGGTCTTTTTTATTCCATTTCAGTCTATGTCTGTTGAGTGATGATCTTGAGTTCATACGAAAAGATAAGTATTTAATGTCTGTCTTCTGCTGTTTTAGCTGCTTTAAATCAGCATCCTTTTGAAATGGACTTGAAACTTTGATCAACAAACTTTGGTCTAATTAATCAAGGAGCTCCAATAATCCACATTATTATTCTTGTTTAATTACTGCATTTACAATGTTTAAATCACACCACAGGCATAGGTTCTGATGTAAATGTTAAGGAAAGTGAAGAGTGTAGGATTTAGCAACTAATACTAATCAAAGGCATACCAAACTAATACTTCTGAAACACCAAATTTATGTTGGTATGGTTGAGTATTGGACAGAGTCTGACTTAGCTACTAGGCTACCTCTACTTTCAGGCCCTTAGTTGCTGGACTTTCAATCCAATGGAAATGTCTGCAGAGATACCTGCCTGTTTATTTCTGAAACTGGTCAGTTAGGATTATATATCAGTAGTAACCTGATTCTCTTTGCCTAGGCTTGTCATGAGTTGCATGTTACTTATGTCCTGTTGCAGCAAAGTTACTTATCTTCTTCCATTTCTCTATCAATATTCAGGGTCTTGTTTCATTTTGGGGGCCTTGTTCCCCTCGCTTGTAAAGCAGGAGTATAGATTTATTCACTGTGTTTTCTCAGAATATCAGGGATCTGGGTGAGCAAGGCTGTAGGCCTTTGTTTCTTCAACCGTAGGCTGCCATTTGAAAAGTTGGAGCCCGGCTGTCAGCTTTCATCTCGACTGAATGCATGGCCATCCCAGGGGTATAAGGTAGAGATGGGGAAAGAAATCCTTGAAGACGATGGGAGACTTCAGTAAAAGTCGTTCCTCCAGAAGCTTATCCCATGCATTTGAGTTCATTTTCATCCTGCATTAGGTTCTAAAACTATTGAAGGGCTAAGGATGATTTGAACTGTTTTTTAACTGATACCTAATCTAGTTCTGTGCTCTGTGGCACCTGCAAAGCGAGCTCTATCTACTCTGGATGGGTTGCCCATGAATGGTGTCCTTGGAACTGCCACTATTTGTAGGACAGCATCCAGTTCTGGGCTCCCCAGTTCAAGAGTGACAGGGAACTACTGGAGAGAGTCCAGCACAGGGTGACAAAGATAATAGAGGGATTGGAGCACCTCCCTTATGAGGAAAGGCTGAGAGAGCTGGGACTCTTTAGCCTGGAGAAGAGAAGGCTGAGGGGAGACCTCATCTATGTTTACAAGTACCTAAAGGGTGGGTTGAAGGAGGATGGAGACGGACTCTTTTCAGTGGTTCTCAGGGACAGGATGAGGGGCAACGGGCACAAGCTGGAACATAGGAAGTTCCATTCAAATATGAGGAAAAACTTCTTTCTGGTGAGGGTGACAGAGCACTGGCACAGGCTGCCCAGGGAGGTTGTTAAGTCCCCTTCTCTGGAGACCTTCAAGACCCGCCTGGGTGCAGTCCTGAGTAAGGTGCTCTGGGCAATCCTGCTTTGGCAGGGGAGTTGGACTAGGTGATCTCCAAAGGTCCCTTCCAACTCTGACAATTCCGTGATTCCGTGTGGTAGCGCCATAGTCACCCCCAGCTTGGAGTTTTAACCTGCCAGCCAAGTATCTGAGCAAGGATTGATTACTCTTATAATACGTCTTCCCTGCAATTCTGCATGTGATCCCAGACAGTAAGTGCTCTTAGGAATTCCCTGGTGGTGTCTTTTGCTTTCTACCTTAATTAGGAAAGGGAAAGGCTGGCAAAGGCTTTCCCTTCTGCCCCCTGGACCTGACATGGCTGGCAAACAGCACAAGGCTGTAAAAACACATTTGAGGTGAGTCACCAGGTAAAAGGATTTAAGGGGTGCTTGCCCATGCCAAGCCATAGAGACACTTATTTCTGAAGCTCTTTTTGAAGAAATGGTGGAGAAGATTGTCAGGCTAGCAAGTGTAAAATGGCCTGTGAAAGGCAGTTGCTTTTCCAATGATTGGCTTTGTGATGCTTGATAGACCACCTGAGATAAAAGGCTATCTCAGCTGCTGTCCATCTTTGGTTGTCTTTTTGCATCTCTCTTTTTAAAGTTTCAGCCTCTACTATTTTTAGCTAATGAACCTGTCTGTCCTCAGAGAAACTATACCTCTTACCTGCTGGGCCCATCCTCTGACTGAGATCCCAATGACTATTGGGTTGAATGTTATGTTGAGATGTTATTTGCAGGCCAGAAAGTTAAACCAAGAACAACTCTGGGTTGCTTGTGATGGACTTTAAAAAACGTTCTCAGTCAGGGTTTTTACTATAAGAAAAACTGAGGTTTGCTTAGAGAATGAGCTGGGTGCTTCGAATATCTGCCAGTAGTAGGCATGATGTAAACGGGGAAAAAAAAAAAATTAGTTGATGTCAAAAACTGACAGAAGCAATAGACATGTGCAGGGGGAAATTTATCTATTGTCAAACATGAGATAAGTTAGAAGTTATAAAGAAGAAAAGGAGCATTTTTTTTTTTAAACTAGATATTCTATTTCCAAGTAAAAAAGTATGATACTGAGTATCTTGCCTTTTTAGGATTCTTTAAAAATAATAATAAAAGGGTATAAACTGTATTATTTTAGTGTACTTCCAGGCCATCTAATATATGCTGGGAATACTTAGAGGCTTAATAATGATAGTGAGGCACAGTTGTTTCCATACTGGCATTACTGAAACTCATTATCATAGCCACATCCCTAAAATTTGTAATTATTGCTTATAAGGAAGGTCTGTGTGTGAAAACAGTGTCCTCTGCCATTTCTCACTGACAGACACATTAATTTTACCAAATCTGCTTTGTTCACTGATCACTTCTTACTTTCAAATGGTATGCAAAAATGACATGATTATTTTTTTGTGTAGTATTTCTCTGTAGTGAGTCGTTTAGGCAAAGAAACTCATCACCAAAATAGAACTGTGGATGTAAAGTAACAGCTTTAGCCTGTGTGTGGTTTAAGTGCTAAGACAAAAACCTTGGTGGGGGTTTTCAGAGAAAACAAAGCCATTGCAATTTCATCTTCATGAATGCATTTATAGCTTAAAAGGAGCTTAGACTTTAAGCCTCAATAACAATTTACTTGGAAACAACAACACACTGTGTGTTGCTTTACATCAATCTGGTGTGGGTTATCTGCAACGCTCCTCCCCTACATCTCACTACTGGTAGTAATCCCATTAGATGATTACATCTAGTGTCCTTAGCAGACAGATTTAGCCATAATTTAAGAAGTACTTCAGGTGAGTTTAATTAACTGTGTAGTCACTTTATTACCAGAGTCTCTTGTACCCTATAACATTGCTGTAAGTGAAGTGAATTTATGTCCCATTAGGATGTTGTAGTCTACAGTTGTGCACTTAACTGTCTGTTATTTAGTCAAAACTACATGAGTCAAGGGTTGAGCATTTTTGTACTCATGAATCTTTAATACAGCTGTGCTAGATGTTACTGCAATATCTGATTACCAGTCTGTGGTTGATGTAGGTGTTCCTGCTCTGGCAGGGGGATGGGACTAGATGATCTTTCAAGGTCCCTTCTAATCCCTGATATTCTGCAAGTCATTTGAGGAAAGTGGCCTGTAAGATGGTGAGTAGCACCTCTTCCTAGAGTTGTTTTGTTTAGCTCAACAGAAGAGAAATGTATACTACGGTGTGGTGAGCATTTGCTTTCAGTGTGGTCAATGGCCTTAATCTGAAAGGTATGATCCAGGAATGGGAAATCTTTCTGCTCGGGCAAAATCGCCCCAATTTTTTTCTCAGTACAGGCAGGCAGAATTGACCTTCAGCAGAGAAATATTTTTATTTTCCTACACCTTTCTAATCTTCTGCCTAATCTTGTACCTAGCATTCTGCTAACACATGAGACCCCCTGGTGTTAGAACCTGGGGAACGGGTACTGTTTCTGAGTTTTATACAGAAGGGGAAAAGGCTGATAACTGTGGCATCTGCTTAGCTAACTTTAAGATCTTAAGGTAGCTAAAAGAAGTACAGCATCTTTTGCCTGAAACGTAAGGATCGGAATGAAAAACACAGATTCACAGAAGGATTGTACAGTGGAACCTTTTAGTAGAAAAAGTTGAACTGCATTCACAAAATGGTCAGAAGGAACATGAAAAACTTTATACTGGGCTTTTTTTTTTTTTTTTTTTTTCCCCCTCTAAATTGAAGCAGGTTCAAAAGAGAAGCCCAGATCTAAAACTCCTGTGAGTTTTTTCTTGATGGAAGTAGCCTTTTCTCACCTAAAAGGCAATGTGATAGGCACTTACAAGATGGAGTAATGGACAATGGGGAAGAGAGATCTCAGGAAAGTAATACAGGGTTTTAATTTTCTGATGGAAGACTGATATGTTCTGCATGAAGTTGAAATCCATGCCACATCTGGAACTTGGCAGTCACTTCATTGCTTCTTCCCAAGGACTTTCTCCATGCATCTAGCTGGTTTTGCAGAGAAGGGGAGGAAAACTGTGGCAGCCAGCTGGAAAATGTAGAATGTATTATCAATGCTCAGCAACCTGCTCTGACAAAAAGTGGCATAACACAAGCAGGACACCCCTGCTGTGGTGCTGCTGTCAAACAGGTATTGCTTTCTAAGCTGGTATGTTGGGGACCTGCAAAATATAGAAGAGGAACAGGAGTGGATTTAATTCCTCGTAAACTTCACCTGAGTAATCATTGTCAGAGCAAACTAATCACTGCAACAAAGCAGCACAGCAAAGACTTTTGCAGCTGCACTTCAGACTGGCTACTTCTGCACTGAGGGATTGGGGTATACCCTACTGGCAGCTCCAAGGTCACCTGGACTTGTGTCCACCACAGCAAGTTTCAATTCCCCTCTGGCTATGCCCCATGTTTCTTTTATCCATTCCATGGACATGGCTTGCAAACCAGGCCAGGGAAGTACATGCAGGTTTTCCACACCCAGGTGGAAACTATTCCTGGCACAGACAGTGGTGGGCTGCTTTCCCTTCCTTTGGCTCCTCTACTTTCAGTTTATTTCCTTGACAGCTCTTGTCTGCTGTTGTAGTAGTTATTCCAGTTATTTTCCTTGAGTTGGTAAGGTCTGAGGCCCTGTGTACATGACCCAGAACTCAAGTCTGAACAAGTCTGTGTTTCATCATGGTAAAAATAAGTGATGTGCATGCGCTTGAGTGAGAGGTGAGTAGATTGGGGTCATGGGAGACGACAGGCTTGGCTAGGACTATCCCATGGCTACTTTGAGCTGAGCTGATATTGCTTCACTCTTAAGCCTGTGGGAGTGTCCACATTTCAGTTGAAGAATTTTATTGCCAAATTGTTGTCTTTCCTCTGGGGTCACATCGTTGGGCCAGCTACCATGTGTAAGGATTGTTATCCTTAGGAAGTCTTCCAGCATCAAAATGCCAACCTGATGGTGCAAAGCTGCTTTTGAACAAGCTCCAAGTAAGACTCTGCTTTGGTTTACAAACTCCTGATGCATTACCCTGAGTTCAGGTTCTTGATGCTGTACTACCTCTGTTTTGCCTTTTACAAGCTTTTAAGGGCTTCTGAAGTACCAGCATGTTACCCAGCTGCTGAACTGACCATACAAGCTTTAATCCACACTGCTTCTTTAGCCTTGATGATGGGAGAGCCAAAGAGAGAGCTGAACCTGGTAGAAAGACCCAGTGGAGCCAAAATTGTTAGCTAACAGGTTTTGTAACCAGTGTGTTTCTCAGAAGCAATGAGATTAAGCGGATCAGCTGGTGTGGTCTGTGCCTGGTGGAAAGAGGCTTATTTAAATTAAGAGGGCAGAGAATCTGTGCCTCGGTCCAGAAAGAAGATGGATTCCACAGAAGACCTTGACTGTCCTCAAATCATCTTGCAATACAGCAGTGGATTCTTAGTCTCAAAGGTAAGAAATATAACTCAGTCTTGGATAGATGTCTGAGAGTATGCAGACAGAAATACTCAAGGATCTCACTTTAGGACCTCAATGTAAGTTTTTGGTATGAAAACCATCTTATATGAAAGCATTACATTTTCTCAGCTAGACAGAAAATTTGATGAGAAAAAAGTTCTGAAAATGAGCTGACCTTTCAGGGTAGACTAGGCATTTATTGAGAACTCTCTGACCTTTTGGGGCTTGGTTGAGGAGACCTTGCATGAGGCTTTATAAAAGCACAGGAGTTGTTTTGCTGAAGGCTTACTGTCTGACTGCCTCAAATGTGGAAGATTCTGTCAGGGGTGAGATTTCTTCCCACTTCTAATTTTTGGATTTTGCAAAACAGTGTTTACTTGAATTGCTTTTTCACTTCCTGTTAAACCATGCAAAGAACAAGATTTTTCAAGTATCTTCTCAAAGAGTTTCCTTCCCTCTCCTGTGTGTATGTATTATGCAGGAGGCTGAGCTTGAGAACCTCTATGTGTTGGCTTTTCTCAGATGAAAGAAAGAGTCTAGTATAATGACTGTTTTTCCAGATTAAAGATTAAGACACAAAGGTAGATCTAGTAGTTCCACTCTGTTTATTGTTTACTGATGTCATTTGCTTTTCTGTGTGTGTAAGTACATGGGCATGAAATTACAGTATCCAGTGGAGTGGAGATTTTATTTTATTTTTTTCACTCATTTGCTATTTCATTACCCTTCCTATTGTCCCTGTCTGCACTTCTGGCCAACATGGTAACGGAGGAATACTCTTTGGGTTGTGCAAATACAGCTACATTGTAACGCTCCTGAAAGGCAGAGTGGACAGTAAAAAGAGGAAAAAAAGATAGTGAAATATCCTTTTTCTTGGTGAGAAAGGAGAGTGCCCAATGCTTTCCAATTAACACTAGTACTATGATTTTGAGAAACAATCTCAAATTCAGATAAGCCATATTCTATTGAGACTACAGGAGTTTCCCATGAACTTTATCAAATCATCGTAGTTACAGGCAGTTAATTGAGTTAATACTGATACCAGTTTAGGAGTGTTTGTGTGACAACAGAAATAGGCTAATACTTCTAAACTTGACTGTGTACAGCTAAAGAGGGATGTTTTTCCTATGTATGTGTACGTATGTCTGTCTGAAGTTTATGGGTTGTTTCTGGAGATGTTATACAACTTCCCTATCAAAGCAGGGCAATTCTCCTGGCCTGAATGAGGCGGTCCTTTTGGCTGAGATGAACCTCCCTGCCTCAGGGAGACCACTGTAGTCATGCAAGTTGGTCCCTGAAAATAGGGTCCATAAAGTGGGATACTCCCCATGGCTGCAAGCCACAGGATGGTCTCCAGGGTTCACTGAAGTATATGTTAGATCCTTAGTTTTAAAGAACAAAAGTATCAACAGAAAAACCCACCACTACATAGTCTTGCCTTTGTGCTGTCAGGCAAAAAACAAGAGAGACTGTGAGAAAGTACTCTGAAAGTAAGGAAGAGTTGAGAACATTCCAACACAAATCCTGGTCTCTAAATGTGAACCTTTGTGAGCTTTGCCAGAAAAGGAAAATATATGGAAAAAAGTTGTACTACAAGCACTGTATGGTATTATCAGTGTTGAGAGAAACTTCAGTTTAATCAGTGGATTTGTTTATCTGAAATAAGATTTTTACATGAAAAAAATATTATTTGGTGTATATTTTCTCCAACAAAGCAGCTTTAGAAATGCAATAGGCTTTGGTGCTTTGACTTGATCCCTCAATCCCATTTTTCCTTACCCCCAGGTTATGTTCACTGCCTGTGAGTTGGGGGTGTTTGATCTTCTGCTGGAGTCAGGAGAGCCTCTGTCTTCAGATGCCATTGCTGCACGCTTGGGTACAAGTGCCACAGGGATGGAAAGACTGCTGGATGCCTGCGTGGGATTGAAGCTCTTGGCAGTAGAGCTGACACAAGGAAGAGGTAAGAAAAGCAGAAAAGGGGAAGAAACTAAAAGACTTAAACCTCTGATGGTTTGAAAGTGAGGCAGGGTGTGTGGGGAGAGGTGATATTTAGTTTTAGGCCACTTACCATAGCAGGGAGGAGGACAATCACTTGGGAACGCCATCCCTTCTTCAGCTGAAAAAGAAGCAGCAAATGTCAGTATGATTAGAGGTGTAAATTAAAACCTAAGTGAAGGGCTCTATATCTCTAAATGTCTTTGTGCAAGAGCCTTAGGTGACCTCGGAGAAGATACTTGGGGTCTCTAGAGAGCTAGTCTCAAGAAAACTGAGGTGGAGGTATGATTTTAAACCTTAAAACAAAATTCCATGGTGGATGGGCAACAGCATGATTTAAAAACACGTTTTGTTTTTCTTTGGGGCTTTATCATCATGTGAAGTATTTTTTTTTTTTTAAGTTGCTGGTCTAAACTGAGGTGTGATGCAAGTTTGCCCTTGCATCAGAAACATTGAGTCTATGTGGTGAACGGGGACCTGTGGCCATTAGACAGCTGGTCAGGACTAGCCATTATGTCCCATGTTGTGGCTTGTGTTGCCTTACCATGTTTTAGGGCTTATAGTAGCCTAATGAGTTTAGGGAGAAACAGATCTATCTTTTATATTCCTCTTGAATGCCAGTCTCATGGGTGAGTGATGCCACTGCAGATGCATCAGGGGAAGCAGGGAGATTTCTGTGAGTCCTTTAGGGCTTGCATCTGTCTGCAGAAGGTCATGCCTTAGTGAAGTGGGACAGGGTAAGTGTAGTTGGCATGCTGTTTTGGGGACTTGTCTCCCACTTACTGAGCTTGTTGAGTGGAAAAAAAGACTTGTCTGCAAGGGCTTCTTTAAATAGAGCATACCAAAAGCTTTCTCTAATAGCAGAAGCCTGTAGGTAAATGATGACACTTGTAAGGCATTCTTCTTGCTGTTCTTGAAAGAAATGTTTGGTGCTGGAGTAAGCGTAGGTAGATAGTGTTTAGTCACATTGAATGGGGAAACATACACTTCAGGAGCCCTCAGCCACTGCTCATTCCAGTGGAAGGTTTGATTGTAGAAGAAATGTGGTTGTGTCTTTGGTCATACAGACATTTTCTGGTGATAAATACCACGCTACACAATATGCTTGGCAAGGTGTTACATCATACATGCTAGTAAATATATTTATTTCACCCTTTAGCCTTCTACAGAAATACGGAAATTTCCAACATCTACCTTACAAAATCAAGTCCCAAGTCTCAGTACCATATTATGATGTATTATTCCAATACAGTCTACTTGTGCTGGCACTACCTGGCTGATGCTGTGAGGTAAGAAGGAGTGTGCTTTCTGTTACAAGTTGCTTTGCAGCATCTCTGTGGCTGCTCTGAGTGGTCTGTCTCTGGAAGCAGGCAGAATGAAGGTACTGGCTGGTTCTCAGAAAGGAAAACCAACAGAACATTTCAATTGTTAACATGGCCAATACACCTTCTTTTTTTTTCGTGTCATCTCTATTTGTCTGTGTTCTTGCTTTCTTTTTCCTTCTGATAGTAGAGAATCTAGGAATCAGATTTCTGTGTGTTTCACTTTCAGGAAAGCACTTGATCATTACAGTGGCTTTTACTTGAGGAGACAACAACAAAGTAAATGATGAATAATGATGATTAAGGATACTTCTGTTGCAAAGGTCTATAGGAGTAGTTTAATATGGGGTTGGAGTCTCACTTGTCCCAGTCCTTGCAACTTGATGATCAAACGTGCGTGTGATGATGACTGCAACAGTCTTGTACCTTTACCCAAGAAGTGTTCCCATAGATCAGAATCACAGGATGGTTAGAACAGACCTCAAAAATCGTCTAGTTCCAATTCCCGTGCTGTGGGCAAGGACACCTTCCACTAGATCATGTCACTCAACCCATCCAGCCTGACCTTGAAAAGAGCCAGTCATTCTTGTGAGAAATATTTCAACATCTTTTGGGGTGGCAAATGGTGCCTTTACAGCCATTAGAAACAGGCTGGCAACACACATTTCATCATTGATATCTGGGTAACCCCCAGTATCAATACAGGTTGGAAGATTAAGGCATTGAGAGCAGCCTCACCGAGAATGACTTGGGTGTACTGGTGGATAAGAGGCTCTACATGAGCTGGCAAGGTGTGCTGGCAGTCCAGAAGGCCAGCTGTATCCTGGGGTGCATCAAAAGCAGCATGGCCAGCAGGTGGAGGTGATTCTGCCCCTCTACTCTGCCCTGGTGAGGCCCCACCTGGAGTATTGTGTCCAGGTCTGAAATCCTCAGCACAGGAAGGATGTGGGCCTGTTGGAGTGGGCCCAGAGGAGGGCCATGAAGATGATCAGAGGACTGGAGCACCTCTCCTATAAAGACAGGGTGAGAGAGTTGGGGCTGTTCAGCCTGGAGAAGAGAAGGCTCCAGGGGGACCTTATTGCAACACTTCGAGTATTTCAAAGATGCTTATATGAAAGATGAAGACAAACTTTTTATCAGAGTCTATTACAATAGGATAAGGGGCAATAGTTTTAAAGTAAAAGAGGGTAGATTTAGACTAGATAGAAGAAGAAATTTTTTTATGGTGAGGGTGGTGAAATATAGGAACAGATTGCCCAGAGAGGTGGTAGATGCTCCATTGCTGGAAACATTCAAGGTCTGGTTGGATGGGGCTCTGAGCAACCTGATCTTGTTGAAGATGTCCCTACTTATTGCAGGGGAATTGTACTAGGTGACCTTTAAAGTTCCTTTCCAAACCGAACTATTCTATTCTATATATTCTGTACAAAGTTGAGTACCTTCCACAGTGATGAACCAGCTGAAAATGCATCCCTAAGGTGTGTTTGGGGTAAAAATAAAAATAAAACTACACTCACATGCTCTGTTTGGTTGCTACTTTAGAGAAGGAAAAAACCAGTATGAAAGAGCCTTTGGCATTTCATCTGAAGACCCTTTTGGAGCAATGTACAGGTAATCATTAGCATATTTATACAAATTTTATTCTTTTTATTGTAGATAAAAATAATGGGTTTTAATTATGGCTGAGGACAGCTAAATATGATGGTGTGAGAATCCCATTCCTTGGAACCATCATGGAGCATTTTCTTTTTGCAACAATACTCATTACTGGGACACTGTTTGATATTTTGAATAGAAGTATATAATTTCCTATTCTGAGAAAAAATATCACAGGTCTCCGGCACAGAGGTAATGATAGTTGAAAGAGAAAAACATCCCAAGGAAGCCTGAGAATTAGCAGCATAATACACTGTTGGACTTCACTAGTCTTAATTCCCTATTTAAATGCATGAATGCATAGCTGTACCCTTCTGCTACGCAACAACTCAAGGTTGGTTTATATGCAAAGAGAATGTATTCTGCGTCAATAAAAATAAAGATTAGTGTTTAAGCTAAAACTTGGAATAACAGTTATATGACAGGAATCACCAAGGATATTGTAACTTACCTTTTCTATTTGTTGTGTCTCTGCATTACTAGATCAGAAGAAGAAATGCTGAAATTCATGGCTGGCCAGAACTCAATATGGAGTATATGTGGGAGAGATGTTCTTGCTGCATTTGACCTTTCCCCTTTCAGGCAGATCTATGACCTGGGAGGTAAGCATCAGTAGGTCTTCTTTAACAAGTCTCTGAACTGTCTTATTTTACAAGCTCTGAAAAGAAAAACAAGTCTTATGTTATATGATGGGCAAAACAATGGAAGGCAGGACATATCTCAACAATAAAGGGAACATTTTACTGATTTATTTTGTTTAAAAAGAAACACGAGAGTGGTGAGAGCACTAGGAAGCTGAATGCTTTCCTCTACAGTGTTTCATTTGTTTGAGTAGTGGTCCATCCCCTTGTGTATGTGGCAGGTTTGGCATTTTTTCTTGCCTTGCTTGATATGTTTTTCTGGTGCCAGACTCTTTGCCTCCTCCCCTTCAGTTAGTTTCGCTAAGATATTTTCTGCAGCCTCCTACCCTGCAGTGCCCCACTGTCCCAGCCCTGCTGAGTACTGCCAGGCGATTCATGAGACAGATGGAGCCTCACAGGCTCCATCACCACCTCTCCAGCACATGGTTTAGTGGCTCTGTTTTTCATTTCCCATCTTCCAGCTTCCACAGCTGGGTCTGGCTAAGGGGGTATGTAAGAGCGGTTATGGTTGGGATTGATCTCATAGACCTGTGTGCTGGGAGCCATGAAGCTTCAGGCAGAACCTATGGAGATGATGACCTGTTCTGTCCCTTCTTTTCCCTTTCAGCAACATGTGGGGAGCAAATGTACCTTGCCAACTTCCATAAGACTGAATTGTGTGGTTTGCTGCATAGCTTCATTGACTGTTGGTGAACAGGTTGTTTTTCTGTCAGCCCTGACCTTTCTTTGCTCTTCCTAAAGGTGGTGGAGGAGCTTTGGCCCGTGAGTGCGTGTCTTTGTACCCAGATTCCATGGTCACAATTTATGACCTGCCAAAAGTTGTGCAAGTGGCCAAAGAGCGATTTGTTCACCCTGAGGAGCATCGGATCGCTTTCCATGAAGGCAAGTGTGGACAGAAGTGTAGTGTCATGGAAGCTGTTGCTCCCAAGCCCCTTATCTCTGCTCAGAGACATCACACCAGGGAGGCTCAGGTCTCCAGCAGCCCTTTATGTGGACAGTGTCTCAGACTACAGCTTCCACAGCCTGGGTTTGCAGTTCATTGCTACCATGGGGCTGTTCCAGTTGTGCATCTGCAGCTACCTTCTATCACAGCAAGGGGTTTTTCTTCTCTGGTCATGATTGATAGACTTGCAAGTCCTAAGATATTTTATGCTTTGAATGTAGGTAAACTAGCCCATATTCCTCTTGGCCAGGCAGTAGATCTTGGATGGTCTTTGCACCATCTATGATGAAAATGACTGTGGGGAGATCTAATTTTTGATGTTTACAAAGTATTGGAATGAGTTAATATTGCTTGACGCTCAGAGAAAAAAAAAATTTTTTGTACATTGTCTGGTACTGTACTCTTGAGGCTTTTTTGAAATTGTATGGACCATTCTGTCTTTAATCACAGTGCAGAAAATCCCTTTGGCCTGGTATCCCATGTGTGATCCGTGTATTCTTGCTTTATAGGAGACTTCTTTAACAATTCAATTCCAGAAGCTGAGCTGTATATTTTATCCAAGATACTGCATGATTGGGATGATGACAAATGCAGGCAACTGCTGTCAAAAGTCTACAAGGCTTGCAAACCTGGTAGGTGTGACTTCTTGAAGAGCAGAGAGACTCTTGCCTGTCAGTAACACAAAGGGCACCAGTCTTGATGCTCAGTTTGAGTAACAGAGTTTCAGTGCATGGGTTTCTTGGTTTAGTCTTTTGCTTTCCTAAACCAGCCACGTGCAGCTGAGCGTAACAGGGCCTTGATTAATTTCTCTTTATCTGGCCTTAAGTTTTAGACTCATCTACAGGGGGAGATGCCTCTTTCAAAGCATTAAGGTGTATGTATTACAGATTTTGCGTATTGTTTAGATAGGTATATATGTCATAGTAAAAATCCTATTAAGCATCATATCAAACCCTCAGAGCTTTGAAAACACTGCCTACAGAGGCAAGTTCTCAGCAAAATCAGTAAGCTCCTGTGGATTTCAGCTGGGGGGAACAGGAAATTTCCATCCCAGACATAGCATTCCCTTCAGCCCTGATACACCAGTAACCTACATAGCCAAGCAGAAGCATGCTCCAGTGCTTTGGCTCTTTTGTTGTCGTCTGTGATGCTGAAATATAACTCTATGTAGTGGCTGCACTTCCAGAAACTAACGATTAGGATTTGTCCTAGTAACTCAACTGAAAAGTATCTCTTCTTCTCAGAGCTCAGCATGTGTTTTATTTCTCTTTCTTCAACAAGGCGGTGGAGTGCTGTTGGTTGAATCACTTCTGAATGAAGATAGAAGTGGGCCTTTAGAAACGCAACTGTATTCAATGAATATGTTGGTCCAGACAGAAGGCAAAGAGCGAACAGCAGCAGAGTACTGCAAGCTCCTTGAAGCAGCTGGTTTTGGAGACATTCAAGTCAAGAGGACTGGAAAACTCTATGATGCTCTTTTAGGAAGGAAATAATAGTACCTTTTTATGTACCTAACAAGGTAAAGTGCAGAAGTGTAATATTCAGAGAATCACAGAATATCAGGGATTGGAAGGGACCTTGAAAGATCATCTAGTCCAATCCCCCTGCCAGAGCAGGAACACCTACATCAGGTCACACAGGAAAGTGTCCAGGAGGGCTTTGAATATCTCCAGAGAAGGAGACTCCACAACCTCTCTGGGCAGCCAGTTCCAGTGTTCTGTTACCCTCACCATGAAGAAGCCTTTCCTCATATTTAAGTGGAACCTTCTATGTTCCAGCTTGCACCCTTTGCCCCTTGTGCTATCATTGCCTGTCACTGAGAAGAGCCTGGCTCCATCCTCCTGACGCTCACCCTTTATGTATTTATAAACATTAATGAGGTCACCCCTCAGTCTCCTCTTCTCCAAGCTAAAGAGACCCAGCTCCCTCAGCCTTTCCTCGTATGGGAGATGCTCCACTCCCTTAATCATCTTGTGACTCTACGCTGGACTCTCTCCAGCTGTTCCCTGTCTCTCTGGAACTGAGGTGTCCAGAACTGGACACAATATTCCAGATGGGGTCTCAGCAGGGCAGAGTAGAGGGGGAGGAGAACCTCTCTTGACCTACTGACCACCCCTCATCTAATACACCCCAGGATGCCATTGGCCTTCTTGGCCACCAGGGCACAGTGCTGGCTCATGTTTATCCTGCTGTCCACCATGTACCCCAGGTCCCTTTCCCCTATGCTGCTCTCTAACAGGTCAGTTACCAACATATAGTGGTACCTTAGAGGAAAATTGTCAACTTAGCTTTTAGTTAAGGCAGCCATCTTTTTGGTAAACTGGTTTGTCAGCAGAATCGCTAGTGGCAGATCTTGAGCATGGACAGATTTTAAGTCTGGCAGCGTGACTAGGCCTTGTCTTTGGATCTGGGAGAGAGAGAAATCAACATCTGTTCCAGAGGAAATAACCTATGCTTCAGATATTTTCATTTTTTTCCAATTTTAACACTGTATCTGACAAAAGCAAAGCTGAATTTGTACTTGAATTCCTGCGAAATAAAACTGACCTTTGTACTGAGCTCTGTTGCATCACTTTTTATTCCTGGGGAATTGATATAAGCAGATCAAATTATGTCTCCTTGGGGTTAGTCTTTTCAGAGTTCCGGAAGAGATCCTGTATGAACCTTGGGGATTATGGCATGAAAAATTAGATTAATTTTTTATTTCCTCTAGATTTTGCTTTACATTATAAAAAAGAACTTTTTATCTGGATGACTGGTCGAAGTCCAGAAACGCTTTTCACAGGACAGGCCCCAAGATGACAGTTAAGAGGGAAAATGATACAGCCAAGTCATTCAGTTATATGAAGTCCTTATAGCTATTTCTTTAAATCATTTAGAATCTTAGAATTTTATCAAGTACAACCTGCTATAACCCACTCAGTTCTTGGTAGTGGACTTACAGATTCCAAGAGTGGAGAAGGCACCAGAAAGTCACTTGCTGCAGTGATTGCACTTATTGCATTTGCACATTAAGATGGATACTAGAGGAGCCTGAGTTAGTCTTCTCAGGAGCCATCTACAGTAGCATTGTGCTCCTTTGATTGTAGGAGCACAGGGAGAAAGCAGCCTCAGTTAGGGAAAAATTGGCCTTTTGTCATGCTTTGTGATATCAAAATCAAATCACGAGGCTGCAATGGCCCTTCTCATCCTTAAAGGCAAACAGGCGCAGTTCATGAGCCACTTATGCCTGGGTAGGGTCTTGACCTGTAGGATATTGCAGGAGTTGGGGCAAGTGATTCAGGGGAGTTTTCTTGTGGGCTGCAGTCACTGTGCAGTCCTCCCTACCTGCAAGTTATGTGGCATGAAGGTGACTTTGCCAGGAGCTGCAGCCTGTGAGTAATGTGTTCTGAATGCTTGCTCGCTTTTCCAGACAAAGGGAGGTGTTACATCCTGCAGCAGCCAGGCATGAACACAAATAATGAAGTGAGCCTGATCAGGGCTTTGTTCATTCCCAGAAAAACCCAAATGTTCAGAGAAATTATTTTGCTGTTTTAACTGTACTAAGCAGCCAATGAAGTGTGCTGGGGAAAAAAAACAAAACAAAAAAAGTTCAAACAAACCAAAACTCTTGTTGGGTCTTTCTCTGATACGCTTTTCTGCTGCCCCAAAAATTGCATGCGAATGGACTGCCTGGTTGCTCACGTGGCTGCACTGGTTTCTTAGCTAGTAGACAACCCAGTCATGGTCAGCATGCTGTAGCTGCATATGTAAACTGACATGTCATATAACCTTGATGAGTCAGACAGATCCCTGTCTCACATGGTGCCTTCGAGTTGAGGAAAAATAGGAGCAGGCTGTTTCAGGTTTGTCAAAACAAATTCCTGAAATACAGTACTTCTGCATTGAGTTGATTCACAACATAGTTTGCATGTCATTAACTTGCAAGATGCACGCCTAGTTCCAACATGCCTTTTATCTACACCAGGGTTCAAAGATGCTGGGTCTTTGAAGAACAAGATTAACCCATTCTTACCTGTAATACAGATGGAAATTAATGAAGTGCAGGATGGTGATTGCAGATTTTGAAGATCATTGGTGTTTAAATGCCTTTTAAGGGTCAGATGTGATGCCGTATTAGAGCAGCTAAACACCAACACACCATCACAGTGTGCCTTTACTGCCTGTGTGAAGCAGAACTTCCAGCTGGCTATAGCTTTAGCTGCTCATTCCTTATCTGCTAGTAGTCATTTGAGCATCCAGCCTCTGGGGGGAGGCTAAAGCATTCTTGGCTGCTCTCTTGTGCTAGGTGACTAAGTAAATACTGGAGTACACATAGGGAAGATACTAACATTCTATATTCGCCTTCAGAGAACAGGCCTTTAAACATGTAAAATACTGAAATAAGAGGATTTGTGCTGTTTCCATTAGATTAGTGGGAGGTGTCCCTGTCCATGCATGGGGGGTTGGAACTTGATGATCTTTAAGGTCCCTTGCAACTCTAACCATTCTGTAATTCTATGACTATATTTGTCTACCCAGTTCTGATTTTCCTATTCTTCCTCTCCACCCTGTGTCATTTTCTCCACAGTGTGTTTAACCTCCTTTTCCTTCAGAGCCTCTATTTTTTCCCATGTGCCTTTGACCTTTCTCCATCCTTTAGTCTTTCCTTCCTGATGCAATGAGAGAGGGTTGCTTTGAGCACAGAACAAGCTAGTGCCAGAGTAAGCCTGGAGTGCTCTGAGCTTAAGATCTGTCTTCACAAAGCAGAGCCGTAGCTGGTCTCATCAGAGCCTCTTTTTTTTTCTTTTTTTTTTATCTCTTTCTTTTTTGCTAAATTATAAAGTGTGAAGAAGACTTGAAATAAGTGCTTTTCTGCATGCAGGCAAATTTGCTCTATGTTTTCCATGCCCCAACAGGAATTTCTGATAGCACCTTGTTATATATTGGGTTTTTCAGCTGTGCTTTTTGCTTGACATGGGATATTTTCATGTTAAAAATATTGAATAGGAACAAAGCAATAGAGTAGAGGTTTCCAAGTTACTCGTCTTTTGGGTAATGAAAGCAGTTGCTAAGTTCAGGCCCTTTCATGGTGCTGGGAAGGGAGATTTTCTGTTTGTTACAGGTGGTTCTTGTCAACAGAGTTCTTTCCCCTTCTCATGGAGTTGTTAGCCCTATAGGCTGAGATGAATTTTCTAGCTCCCAATATGACTTGAGTGATGAATGAAACCTGGCCATAGCTGGCGTGAATCAGCAAAGAGTATAATTAAAAACGGACCAGGAATGCACCAGAGGAACTATAGTCCATGACCTGAGCCTGGCTGTGTCCAGCTGGGCAGGGTGAGAGCAGCTGCCCCCAAGACCACTTTTTCTGATGGGACACAAGCTTCCAGCAGAGACTTGGCCTGGTGGCCTGGGAATTATATGAAAGAGCAGACAGCAGGAGGAGCCAAGGAATTTCCCTTGTTAGCATGCTGACGGGAAGCTGAAGGCCGTTATCTTTCAAAGGGAAGCCTCTCCACCCTACAGGTTCCTTTGGGGAGTTTTCTTTCATGCGCCTGCTAAGGAGCCAAGTCCAGGGTGCTCTGTCTCCTGAGGTGTGTGAGGGAAAGGTGCACACAGCCTTGCCCTCGTCAGGAACTTGCTGCCAGTCATTTGCCATTGTAGAAGGACAACCTTGAGCACTGGGAAAAACCCACTTCAAATACAAGAAACAAAAGAAACAGTACCTAGGCAAGAAAAAGCGGTGGAGGAGCAGAGTGAGGAAATCCTGGCTAGAAAAACAACAGCCTGATGTGTAGCTGGATCTGGCAGTGGCTGCAGACTGCATAGAAGAACCTCACCAAATGAGACCTCAAACAGATGGGAGAAGGGTGGGAAATTGTCACCATGGTAGCTGTGGTTGTAGAAGAATGAGGGACAGTGGGAACCTGGCACACATCCTCATGCTCCCTGCTGGCTCCAGCGTCCGTCAGTGTCTCCCTCCTTCCATCTGCCTGCTCCTAGAGCCTCCTCAAGGAACCTACCCACCAGTTGTCCTGGACTGTGTGTGGTACTTTAAGTGTGTATGTATGTTTTTCTCCACAAATTCTCCCCTCTAATGCTCTAGCTGCTCAAAACAATCCTTACTGCAAACCATGTTTTTTTTTTTGTTTTTTTTTTTTTTTTTTATCAAGAGCAACATTTTGAATGAAGCTGAAGCAGCTTTATAGAGAATGTCCCACACTGGGGGTGAAGGGGTTGAGGTGAGAGAGGGATAGTGTAGGATGCTTTCTGGATCTCAGTGAGGAAAGTCCAAAGTAAATGGCTTAATAAAATAACGGTTTTAATAAGTTAATAATAAGAAGCATATAGATAGTAAGTACTTCCTACGTCCTTTCAGATGCCAGGCATCCATGACAGTGCAGCATTGGGTGGAGCCCAGCTGGATTTTCCTACAGTGCATTGTACAGATCCTGTCCATGAAGAGGAGCATCTCATTATGAGTTATGTGGGTAATTACATAATTTTCTTACAAGAAAAATGACAAGAACTTGTTGCTGCATTGTTAGATAAAGGCAAAGCCATGTAGGTGGTGTTATCACAGGCTCTGAGTGGGAGCTGCCCACAGGCTCCCATGTTATGGTGAGCTGGCTGAGCTCATCCTGCAGCTGAGGGATATGGACAGCACAGCATGCACCTGAAGGCTACCCCAGACATGCAGCATGGTGCAGCATGGGCTTGCACTCAGGTTAGCTGTGAAGTGGGCCACTGCCTCCTAAATGGGCAACAGGCTCCTGGTCCAGGATCAATATTTTCCACAGATTAATCCACATACATCTTACCTTTCCCAAAGATATTGTAAATTACAGATAATGTTTAGAGCATACAGGTTTCTCTAGCCTAAAGTGCAAGTAGAACAGACATGGCCTGTCCAAAACCACCTACTTCTAGAGCATAATCACTTCTGTGAGCCTACAAGCAGAGTGGCTTCCAGAAGGTCAGCACGTTTCTGAAGGACTGGATGTTCTCACATCTTGCAGCCTCTGAAATGGTGCAATACTTGTATCCAGGATCTCTGAAAGCAATTTGTGACAGGACGAAACAGATGTCTTAAAATAAGAAATATGTCTATGGGTTACATATCAGTGCAATCAGACTGTCAGGAGCTGGCTAAACACACATAAAAATCAGTATTTCTTTCCAACATCTCAGAGTGGGTTTTGAGAAGGATTTAAAGTTTATATTGTTAGAAAGGTACATATTTAACTCTATGCTATGCCATATCTTACAAGATGCAACAGGTAATGTTTTCTGAGATGGAATACAGTCTTCAATCAATAAACCTTTGGTGTGATAAATGAAGCAGTGTCAGTAGGATACATTGCTGATTTCTTCTTTCAGCATTTAGAGTCCACAAGGAAGACCGCAGTTCCAGGCTGTGATATGAATGCCAAGGATGCCAAAGTGTGACAAAACTGTTCAGCTCTTAATGCTTATTAAAAAAAAAATCAAGAGAAAATAATATGGAAACTCTGAAATGTTGGTAGGATTTAGTTTTTAGTTAGAGACTGAATAATCTAGTACTACTATACAAGCATTTCTTTTAGGCCTTTAGCTGTCAGAAGTGGCATTCAATAGCCTTGCACATGAAAGGAGGCTTTGGGCAGTTTGAGTCAGCTTTCCTGACTCTGTCCTCTTCCAGCTCCATGTGCCCTCCCAGCCTACTCGCTGTCTGGGCAAAACAAGGAGCAAGAGAGGCCTTAACTGCCCGGCAACAACAGAAAACACCAGTGCACTATCAAAAGTATTTCTCATCTCAAATCCAAAATATAGTACCGTATCATCTGCTAGTTAAAAAGTTAACTCTGTCCTAACTGAAACTATGACAGAAGGTTTTATTATTTCCAAGAAGCATATGCAAATCTATTAAGTATGGAAATGTCCTCTTTGATAACCTGTATGTTGGAAGATTGCATATCAGTAAGCATAGATTTACAACATTGTGATAGGGAAGACCATACAATGTGCACTGTGTTCTATAGTGACTATTTTAAAATAATGTTTTACAAAATACTAGTCCTGAGAAAGGTAGGAAATGTCATCCGGTGGAAACCAGAAGTTCCTCAACTGTGTGCATATATTAAGCAAAACACTATGTGAATGTGTCACATGTAAGCATAAACCAGTTTGACAGATAGGTTAATCTGTTACTGTGGAGCAAAATTAATATTTTCAGAAACGTATTATCATAGTATTTCTGCTCTAGAAAAATGTCTGCAGCTATCCATGGCCCTAAATAATTACTCTGATGCAAATGGTACCCTGTCATTGTGGAAACAAATATTTATCTTGTGTACTGTATCTTGTGACATTTTCATAACAAGGTCACACAAAGTTGAAAACCACATTTTACCAGAAATGATTGGGTTTTCTCCGTACCCAGCCTGTACATTTTGTTCCTCTCAGGCAGGCTGGCATTTGAAAAGCTGAACTCACTATTTGTCCTGCCATGTCCTGGCATGGTAGCCCCAGCGGTACAAGGTAGAGATGGGGGAAGAAATCCTTGATGGTGCAAGAAATCCTCAAGTGTAAGTAATTTCTCCAGAAATAAAGCTTAAGCTTGTCCTGTAAATCTAAATTAATACCAGATAACTTAGAAAGGAGCTTTTTTCCTGAGATAGCAATGCCAGCACCTCAAATGTGAAGACTGTGGATGTCTTCCATCTGCATACTGTTGCAGTAAAGTGATTTTGATGATGTGCAAGTCATAATGGCCCAATTAATCAATATTGGTATAAAGTGGTTACCAAAACTTTCAACTCTACATCTGTCCATCCATCTGTCTGCTAATGGACCATTATTTTTGTAATGTAAACTATTCAACAGCTGTAGAACAGAGGTGAATGTTTGACGAGTTTTGCTAATGAAACATAAGTTATCAAGAAGTCACATCCTGAGTGCTACCGAACCCCGCCCCTCCAGTTTTGTCAAAGACCCCTAGAGCATAAGCACAGGATAATACTAGAAGGCCCAGGGATATAAACCACAATCACAGATGATCAGTTACAGACAAATGCAACCTCAACAGATGGCTCTAAAGGATTTTACAGCACAATTTGAAAATGTATAGATTTGTGCAACAACTTGTGCAGCTGCCCATGGTTGATCACATTGCAGAGATGTCTGTGGGGAGATATAAAGCAGTAATAAACCCAAACTACTCACTACTTGCACTTGTGCATAAATGAGTGCACAGAATGTATCCCTCTGGTTCTTGTATTCTTACATCTATAAGTATTTCTTATTAATGTTAAAAGGAATCGTACCTCAGGTTTTTGTACATTGTCTGGTACTGTGCTCTCATGGCTTTTTTGAAATTGTATGAACCATTCTGTCTTTAATCACAGTGCAGAAAATCCATTTGAGCCAGTATCCCCTCACATGTCTTATCCTCCCTATACATCTCCCGCTGCCTCACAATGAATTTGTAGATTAATTCAACCAAATGCTTTGCCATAGGTGTAGGTTAAAACTTTTACAGGTCTGGTTGGAACTCTATTTTTATTGTTAGCTAATGTAGTCACATATGTCCTGTGGCAGCTGCAAAGTGAACTCTATGTGCTCTGGACAGGATGCTCCGGAGTGCTGTCCTTGAAACTAGGCTGTTTGTAGCAGCACCAGCTACCCTGGCCAGCAATCTCCACTTGCCAGTCAAATGCCTAATCAAGGTCTTTTCACCCTCAGACCAGGTCTTCCCCGAAATTCTGTGGAAAAGTTAATGGCCCAAGGAACGCATGGTGAAAGGAACTGCATGGTGAAAGAAATTGTTAGTGATCTCCTTTGCTTTTGAGTTTAACTTGTAAAAGATGTAGATTAGTGAAAAGTTTTTGAGTTTTCCCATATATCTGCTTTGGAATGGGTGTGAGGAACTGAAAACAATGTAGCATGGTCAGTTAGAGCAGGTCTAGATTTATTGAAATGAATGAACTTTGCAGAATCATGCTTAGTGCATATGCAGACAGAAGTTCCTAAATAGAAACTGAGCTTGTGCACTATCCTTGAGGTGGGCATATCAGAGGAAGATGTCCATTATGAATATAGCTGTGTTCTTGAAACCTGTTGTCCAGACTTTTGTCTAATCAATACAAATCGTTGTTTCTTATTATTAAACTCTGTCCCCTGCAATCTTCTGATTCTTTTTGAGAAGTCTTCCAGCATCAAAATATCAACCTGATGGTGCAAAGCTGCTTTTGAACAAGCTCCAAGTAAGACTCTGCTTTGGTTTACAAACTCCTGATGCATTACCCTGAGTGCAGGTTCTTGATGCTGTGCTGTACTACCTCTGTTTTGCTTTTTACAAGCTTTTAAGGGCTTCTGAAGTACCAGCATGTTACCCAGCTGCTGAACTGACCATACAAGCTTTAATCCACACTGCTTCTTTAGCCTTGTACTTGATGATGGGAGAGACAAAGAGAGAGCTGAACCTGGTAGAAAGACCCAGTGGAGCCAAAAGAGTTAGCTAACATGTTTTTGTAACCAGTGTGTTTCTCAGAAGCAATGAGATTAAGCAGATCAGCTGGTGTGGTCTGTGCCTGGTGGAAAGAGGCTTATTTAAATAAAGAGGGCAAAGAATCTGTGCCTCAGTCCAGAAAGAAGATGGATTCCACAGAAGACCTTGACTATCCTCAAATCATCTTGCAATACAGCAGTGGATTTTTAGTCTCAAAGGTAAGAAATATAACTCAGTCTTGGATAGATGCCTAGGTCTGGAATGTTCTAGAGCATCAATTAATGTCTCTGAGAAGAAAACAGTTCATTATCAAGAATATTAACACTACACTGTCTTAGAACTTGGAATAGGCATGATAGAAGTCTAAAAGGGAAAAAAACAAACAAACAAACAAAAAATCTTAAGGCAGACCTTGCCTTCAGGACGGACCTAACATTTATTGATACTCTCTGACCTTTGGAGGCTTAAAAGTGTAAACCTTGTCTCAGCATGAAGGTTTAAAAACTCTGGGGTTTATAGATGACGGCTTGCTGTCTGATTCCCTCACATGTGGAAAGTTCCTTTGGTGGTGGGATTTCTTCCCATTTTTCATTTTTTGAGTTTGAGAAACTTCAATTGCATTTTTCTCCCCCCTGTCATACCATGCAAAGAACAAGTTTTTTCAGATATCTTATTCCCTCCCAAAATTTACCATGCAGCAGGCTGAGTTCGATAACATTTGCATATTATGTCTCTTCAGATGGAAGTGACTTTGAATATAGAGTGTGTTGTAATGACTCTCTACCAGACAGCGTATCACTGAGGCAGACAGGCAGTAGTTTCAATTTCCTTAATGTTTGTTGATGATGTTTTCCTGTGTGTATGCGAGTTTGCATAAAATTCCTGTATTGAATTTCAATTTTAATTTTCCTAATTTACAGTGCTTTCAAAATTCACATTTCTGTCATGTTTTTAAGAAGTAATGTCAACCATTTCTTACTGAAGATGGGAGAATCATTTGCCGACAATACTAAATTAGGTTGCCAATGATACCATTGATTCCCTCAAGGGTGTAGAGGCCTTTCAGAGAAATCTTGAAAAAATAAAGTACTGGGCAATCATCATTCATAAGAAATTTAACAAGGATGTATCCCAGATCCTGCACCTGGGATAATGTAATCCAGGATAAGGAAATGAACTTAGGGGAACACAAGTCCAGATTGTCTTTTCTGGTAATAAATTTGGGGGATGGTTGTTTTGATGGTAAGTGGTCAATTCAAGGGCAAGGCAGTGTCCAGGGACATGTCCATGGAGAAGCCAAGACATTACAAGGTCCAGGGGAAGCTGGTGTAAAAAAATGATGCTGTATTTCCTTTAGAATACAGAGTAATTTGTGAAAAAGAGAATTTCAGAGCCTAGTGTGATGACTGTTGGGAGGATGGTGATGCTTATGCACTGGTAATACTTTTGAGAGCCTGGGGAATAGCAGCTGTGAGGCACTGGGGAAGTAGTGGAGGATCTAATCATCCATCAGGGAACTCTCTGCCACTTGCCATCTGCTATTTCTTTAAATCGTTTGTTGGAGTACAGCTTGCAGTAGCCCAGATGCTTGGTGCAGGAAGCAGTTGGAGGAGGTGGTGGGAAATTAGTACCTGTGCACATGGCCCGAATGCTAGTTTATGCTGCAGCAAGTAGTGTAGTTTCTTAGTAGAGTCTAAGTGTAAAACTAGTATAAGTAGGGATTTTTTCCTTGTCAAGGCCTGTTCTCCAAGTCGTGGAAAAAGAAACTACCTTAATTTTGACATGCCCCACACACAAGCACACAACACTGCAATGTTTAAATTCATCAAGCTTTCCTTTAGCTAAAGACTTGGGTGTTTTGATGTGACTACATGGGGAAAGCTGAAAGGATCAGGGCTCTGGGAGACAAATAGATCCATCTCTTCTGAAATGCTGCAAAGTGCAAAGACAGTTGAATGGTACTAGCCAGATATAGGCTCTTAAGACTATTTCCCAAGCCATCTTTCAGAAGCATTGGCCACCTTTCAGCTCAGGGTCTTTGGACAGAATAGGTCTCGATGCACAGCATGCACACAATCTTATTTCAGCCATCACTTCAGACTGCTTGTATAGACCATTACCTGATACTGTATTTAGAATATTATGCCTATATGCAGCTCCAAATAAGGTGTAGAAACCTGAAGAAGCTCTGTCTTGAAACATTTCTACACTGCACATTTTGGGATGGTCAAGGAGAGATCTCAGTCCTCTGCAGAGTAATTTCATAACAGCAGTCTGTTCATTTTGTGGACTATATAGAGACAAGTATTAGAATGGCTGTTTCTGTCTAACTATATCTATCTATAACAGTTGCTGCCTCACAGGTTTTAAATTTATACATTTTCCTGTTTGTGAATGAATGTCCTTCCCTTATTTTTTACCAGGATCTGGTTGAAAATCATCACACTTGGTAGTTCTGGACACAATGTAATGTGCATATTTAAAACAGAGTATGAAGTAAATTATACCTGGTTGTGGTGCATCGACCTTGTTCAGAAATCAAGCAAGCACCCATGGCAAGCTCATTCCCTTCCCACAGCAGGATGTGAGAGAGAGAATGGAATGAGCAAAGACAAGAAAGAGCTTGTGGATCACAATAAGGACAGCTTAACAAGTGAAAATAAGAGGCAGGGAAAAAGACAACAAAACAAGTGGTGCAAAGGCAATCACTTACCATCTCCCACCAGCAGATTGATGGCCAGCAATTGTCTGTGGAGCAGCTACTTTGAAAAGACTATCCCCAGTTTTTACTACTAAGCATGAAGTTTCATGGTATGGGGTATCCCTCTGATTACTTTGGGTCAGCTGTACCTTCTGTGTCCTCTCCTATCCTCTTGCTCACTCCCAGACTTCCCGTTGTGGAGGCAAGGTTGGAAGCATATAAGACGCTGGCGCTGTATAACCACTGCTCGGCAACAGCTAAAACATCCCTGTGTTATCAACACTGTTTTTGTCACAAGTCTAAAGCATAGCTGTGCTGGTTTTGGCTAGGATAGAGTTAATTTTCTTCATATTGGCTAGTACAGAGCTATGTTTTGGATTTGTGCTGAAAATGTTATTAATAACAGTTAATAATTTAGAGATGGTTTTGTTATTGTTGAGCAGTACCTACACAGAGTCAAGACTTTTTCTGGTTCTCACATCACCCCACCAGCGAGCAGGCTGAGTGGGCAAAAGAAGCTGTGAGGGGACACAGCCAGGACAGCTGACCCCAGCTGATTAAAAAGATATTCCAATGTGGTGGTCAGCAATGAAGCTGTGGGAGAAGAAGTAAGGCTGGGTGTGGGGGGAGTGTTCAGGGTTATGGCATTTGTCTTCCCAAGTAACCATTACGCGTGATGGAGCCCTTCTTTCCTGAGGATGGCTGAACACCTGCCTGCCCATGGGAAGCAGGGAATGAATTCCTTGTTTTGCTCTGCCTGCGTGCATGGCTTTTGCTTTACCTATTAAACTGCGTTTATCTCAACCCATGATTTTTTCCTCACTTATTCTTCTGATACTCTCCCCATCCCAACTAAGGGAGAGTGAGCGAGCAGCTGGATGGTACCAGCTGCCTTAGTGGGGTAAAACCATGACAACAGCGCTATATGGGCTATTGCAGGCAGACCCAGTAAAATAGTAAAGAGGTTAAGTTAGATCCATGTTTTAACTATAAAATCTTCTATCTTGACTAGTGAGTGTCTGACATACTAAACACATTACTAGTGGTGGAAGGTAAAAAGAGAAAAAAAAAATTGATTTGTTTTGAACCTTGCAGAGAGAAAAAAAAAGGTACACTCCTGGACTTGCAGGAGTCCCTAATGTCATATTGTGCATCTAATATTTCTCTCATGCCCAAAGCATCATACTTTTCACTGCCTGAGTACCTAACAAAACCATAGCTATATATATAATTTTCCTTTAAATTCTGCTGTTATGTTTTTGCATGTTTAAAATCTAAGAGTGCTAAATAAGGTATAAACAAGTTGTCATCAAATCAGTTGGTATATGAAGTAATGGTGCAGTGTTAGCCATGTGAAACTGTAAGAACCCAACAGACGATTTAAGAATAGCTTATATTTGACATATAGATATTCTATATATTATATATACATGTAAACACGAGATAACTTTGAAATAGAAAATATTACAGGATAAGTTTTCTGTTGCTACTTTCTGTTCTTGCCCATCTGTGTTTCGTTTGTATCCTATTAATTGGAGTTGGCTTCAGCTCTGGTGGAACCACCATCTCACTAGCCACTAGGTGTTGCTGTTGCTGCGCTTATCTGCTGAGATGGAATCAGCCGTGGTTAAGGAAAGAAGAAAGCTCTACGAGGTCATTTGTGGTCACAGCTGAAGTACCATGTAAATTACACAGTTTAGATACCGGGGGTCGAGATAAAAGTGGGTAAAGAGTCTCTGCATTCGACTTTCAAAAAATGCAAATGCATTTTTGCCACGCAGCTCTTGGTCCGCAGACACGCATGGAAGAAGGAGCAAACCCTTCATGGGCAGTGAGGGTCAAGATGTGAACCCGTCCTTCCTCACCATCTTTACTATGAAGCAGAGCTCATGGCTCTTCTTCCTACACATTGTGTCCATTCAGCAGAGCTTGGCTTTAAAAGCCTTTTTACAGCACTACAGGAAAACTGATATTGTGGTACGTGGACCTTAATGTTTCATTTCTTCTTGTTACTCAGAGAATAAAAGCATCCTTGCAAGTGCAGAGCCAGGTTACATCAAGGGGGTGGTGCTTCTCTGATGATGCTGCCAGGCAGGGAACAGGCTCTGGCATGGTGACCTCGGGGTGCTTGGCCAGTTCCCCCAGTGCCCTGTGCCTGCCAGGGAGAGAGCCCGATGAGTCACCTCTCTCCCCAGCCATGGTGTCACCTCTTTGACCCTAGCATGGGTCATTTCTTTCCTCGTGTGGGGCACTGCCTGGCCCTGGCTGCAGTAGCCCATGGAGACCTCAGTGGTACCCCATGGCAGCTGGTTGCATGAACAGTTCCCCTTGCAGCCCTCGTGGCCCTCACCTCTGTTTCCACCATGCAGGATGTCCTTTTGTTGCCTCCCTGGTGGGCTCTGACACCTCTGAGGTGTCTCAGACACCATTCCCAACATCCTTGGGCCTCTGGTCACCTCCCAAAAGGGTTGCCTCCCCAGGCCCTGCTGTCCCATCCCCTCCATGGGGTCTGGCTTCCCTCACCAGCTGCCCTGTCATGGCAGGCACTAGTCTATCAGTTTCTCAGGGTTTACTCAGCCAACAACACCTCCAGCCAAGGCTCTGTCATCTATCATAAATGCATGGCAGGGTTGCTGATGCCCAGGGCACTTCAACAAAGACATTAAAGCAGTATGCAATGGAGGTTATGATCCCTGCCCACTATTTGTGGCTGTAAGCAGCAAAGGCAGGTGATCTGCTTGGATTCATCACAAAGTCAGGGTGAAACCAAGAGCAGGACTGTCCACCACCAAGGCCATGCTGGCACACAAGTAATTAGAAGGACTCAAGGGCAAGTGTAGAGTCCTGCATCTGGGCAAGACAACTGCAGGTACCAGTACAAGTTGGGAACTGTACTGTTGGAGAGTAGTGTAGGGGAAAGGGACCTGGGGGTCCTGGTGGACAGCAGGATAACCATGAGCCAGCACTGTGCCCTAGTGGCCAGGAAGGCCAATGGCATCCTGGGGTGTATTAGAAGGGCTGTGGTCAGTAGGTCAAGAGAGGTTCTCCTCCCCCTCTACTCTGCCCTGCTGAGACCCCGTCTGGAATATGGTGTCCTGTTCTGTGCCCCTCAGTTCCAGAGGGACAGGGAACAGCTGGAGAGAGTCCAGCGTAGAGCCACAAAGATGCTTAAGGGAGTGAAGCGTCTCCCATATGAGGAAAGGTTGAGGGAGCTGGGTCTCTTCAGCTTGGAGACACNACTAGTATAGGTCATTGTCGTGGTGTAGCCATGATACTCAAGCAGTTTTTCCATGGATCTGGTCATACCAGAGTTCCCCTACTGTACCATCAATTCTTTTAGTATAACCAGTGGTCCATGTGATGCAATTGGAATCTAAGTATTTCTTCAACTTCCCGCACCCACATTTACCTCTGATGAGCAGACAGTGCACATCATTTTCTCATGGCTTTGGATTCATGTTCTGCATACATCCATGCTCTGCGTGTTTGACTTTGTCTCCCACAGAAGTTGAAGTCATGTTCCTGCATTCAACAGCAGCTCATAAGCAGATATAAACCAGAACTTGTTGACTTTTTGACAATTTTTGAGGTCTTCTGAAGACAAAACACATCATGGGAGGTAGAGATCACGAAGTAACTGTTTTTCCCTCACTCAAATTGATCCCAGATATGGTGGTTTGACCTTGGCCAGCAGTTAAGCACCATCCAGCTGCTTGCTTACTTTCTCCCTTAGTGGGGTGGGGGAGGCAATATGAAGAGCAAAGGTGAAAAAGTTTTGACTGGAGATAAAGGCAGTTTATTAAACTAAGGAAAGAGGAAGAAAAACCAAGCAAGTGAAGCAAAGGCAGTCACTCAGTGCCTCCTACAAGTAGATTGATTCCCAGCCAGTCACCAAGCAATGACTAGCTTCCCCTAACCACCCACCCCTCAGTTTTTATTGCTGAGCATGACATTATGTGTGATGCAATATGCCTCTGGTCAGTCTGGGTCAGCTGTCCAGTCTGTTCACTGGGAGAGTAAAGTGGGAAATAGAGAAGGCCTTGGAGGCAATGCAAACACTACTCAGAAACACTCAAAACACCAGTGTGTTGTCAACGTTGTTTTAGTCACAGAATCAAAATACAGCACCATACAGACTGCTATGAAGAAAATTAACCCTATCCCAGACAGATGCAGTACACCAATTTAAAAGAAAATTCCACAGAGGTTCAAAGTCATAGTGTCATAGGATAGTTTGGGTTGAAAGGGACATTTAAAAGCCATCTAGTCCAACCTCCCTGGCAATAAGCAGGGACACCTCTAACAAGATCAGGTTGCTCAGATCCCCATCCAACCTGACCTTGAATGTTTCCAAGGATGAGGCATCTACCACCTCTCTGGGCAACCTGTTCCAGTGTTTCACCACCCTTGTTGTAAAAAATTTCTTCTTTGCATCTATTCTAAATCTTTCCTCTTTTAGTTTAAAGCCATTACCCTTTCTCTTATTACAACAGGCCCTGCCAAAAATTTTGTCCCTATCTTTCCTGTAGGCCCCCTTTAAGTCTTGAAAGGCCACATTAAGGTCTCCCTGAAGCCTTCTCATGATTTGGTATTGCCAAGTAAAGTAAACTTTTGACAGATTGGTGATTTCCATCTGAGAAGGAAATGCCTTTTCTACTCTCTTTCCTTGATGAACTATCATCATGTGTAGTAGATGCACTTACAGGAAATCACAATTTTATTTTGAGTATACAATGCCCATATTAAAGTTCAGGTTCCTGGAGTTATGTGTCTAAGAATACCTTTCTTAATTTCAAAATACATTTCAATCCAGTATTCAAGGAAAAAGTCCCAAAAACACAGTCTAGGTGCATAAATAAAAAAGAATGCTAAATAAAAAAGAAAAAAAAACTTTTATTCTTCTAAAGCAGGACTTTTGGTGAATCTAATAAATGACTTTTGAAGTGTGGGTTTGGAAACACTTCTTCTGTGCCTGCCTTCTCAGGTTGAGATATTTTTATTTATGTAAATGCACTTTTAAACTAGGCTCAATGTCTTAAAGCCTTGACTAAGGCACCTAATTCTCTGATCACTTGGATGAACAACAGGGACCTTCTAGAACTGGTCCTACAACACCTAGAGCCTGAACCTTGAAAGATGAGCTCACGCAGGAAGACTATTGAAGGACACACAAGATCTACTGAAAATGGCAGTATAAGTACCGGGGAGGAGACCAACATCAGATGTATGACCAGTGGCTATCATGAGTCTACTGAAATACGGAGGTGAGCCTGGACATGCTGCAGTTTGTTTTCCCAGCTCTTTCATGGAAGCAATGCATCCTGTCTGCACAGAGATGGCAGAGTAAAAATGAGATAGGGAGTGGAAGTGTGGGTTTGAAAGAAGCCCATCTACATGGTTCATTGAAGGATTAGGGTTAGTATTTGGGCAGAGAGAAAGAAAGCTTAGAGCTCCAGATGGAATGGGGCTGAAAATACACTGTCAACAGGTATGATCCGCTGCAAAAAGAACTTGCCTGCGAGAGGTTTTTTGGTCTAGATATTAGCTTAATGACTTTGTTGAAGACACAACCCAGTTGTTGAATTCTTGTCTTTCAGATGCGCAGACTGCAAGGTTGGACTTACTTCGAGATATGCGGACAAAGTCTTATATTTCTCCTTTTCTTCTACCAGGGAACATGGTGGAAATAAGTTATTATTCTTTCCTAATCTTCCTTGCAGGCTTGACCTGGAAGATTGGTTTATGGTGTAAGCAGACACTTCAAATGTGACACCTTTCTTCTGAATGGTTTATCTTATTTATGAACTTTTTGACAGACGTTTTAGATCATATTCATTTATCTTTTGTATCATTCTGCATTAATATTATAAAATTTGTCTTTTATTTTATGACAGAAACTGTTATTTACAGTGTCATCAACCTTAAATGCTCAAAGTTTAGGAAGATCTGCAAATCATGAGATTTTATTTTTAAAGTGTATTGGCATTTTTAACTTACTTTCACATTTATGAGACTCTAGGACATGTTTTTCATGTTTACGAGAACCTCTGCACAGATACACAGGCTAGAAATCTCTCTGACTCTCTCTTTTCATCAAAGATGAGATTTTACTTGCTTATGATTCCCAGGTTATCAAGGAAAAACTCCTGCCACATAAAAACGAAAATAATATTTAAGGGATGATGGTAATGAAAACAGTGAAGCAGTGGTATATTCAGAATTCTTTGAGGTGGAGTCATCTCATCTTAACCTCTGAAAGTGGTCCCCTAGATTCCAGACACTGCAGGGTACCATTTTTCCAAAATATTGTGTATGTCAATTTTCCTACAGGGACTAGAAAGCAAAGTGAGGGTGACTGGCTGAGACAGAGACATCAGATGATCTTATCTGTAGGGCCTTTAATTCAACAACAGATGTCTTTCTGCAATGAATGTTCAGTTCAGTGAGTTGTTGAGCTCAGTAATAGGCATCAAAACACGCATAAGAAGTCTTTGCAAAGGCTATTAGCTTTGTGGGGCCGATCTCACTAGGCTCTCATTATAATCAGGAGAGACTGAATGAATCAGGTACAGAAAGAGTCTGCATTTATAGCCATCTACAGGAGCCTCTGTCTCCCTTGATTGTAGGAGAAGCATAAGGAGAAAGTAGCCTCAGTGGAAAAGTTGGCCTTTTGTCACATTCTGTGATAGGCACAAAATCAAATCATGAGGCTGTAATGGTCCTTCTTGTCCATGTGCCCCTGTTGCTTAAAAGCAACAGGGCACAGTTTATGAGACACTTATGCCTGGGTAGGATCTTGACCTGTAGGTATTGACAGGATATTGCAGGAGTTGGGGCAAGTGATTCGGGGGAGTTTTCTTGTGGGCTGCAGTCACTGTGCAGTGCTCCCTACCTGCGAGTTATGTGGCATGAAGGTGACTTTGCCAGGAGCTGCAGCCTGTGAGTAATGTGTTCTGAATGCTTGCTCGCTTTCCAGACAAAGGGAGGTGTTACATCCTGCAGCAGCCAGGCACGAACGCAAATAATGAAATGAGGCTGACCAAACAGCCAGCAGGGATGCGTGGGGCTGACTCAGGTCTTTGTCAATTTCCCCACCACCACCTTAAAAATAAAACAGTTCAGAGAAATGATTTTGCTTATTTGACTGCACCAGCAATATTACTTTCATGCTAAAAAGTAGCCTGAAGGAAGTGGTGGTATCTGTGAATTAATTACCCTTTTAAGTGAATTAATAAAGTGGCTAAATGTGAACCCTCTACATTTTTTACCAAGGAAATGTTAATTTACCCTTGAATGAATGCAAAATCAGCTTATGTCATATGTTGGGGGAAAAAATCTTGTACACGTGTGCTTGCAAGCTCTTCCAAGCAATTCCTTCCCACAGTCGATGTACAACTTCAAGCCCACCTCAGTATCTTCCATGCTTGTAATTTCTGTTCTCTCACATCTTTTCCAACTTTGCCCCTGTCTGTCCTAATCCTTACTGTGTAAAGCCCACTGAAAATAGTCACATATTCAGGGTAGGGAGCTGTTGCTTCATGTGTTTTTTTTTCAAGCACCAGGCATGCCCATAAATTGCTGTGACTCAAGGGAAAGCGTTTGGTCTCAGGACGTGGCTAGCCGGTGTGGGCAGGGCACGTGTGGTGTGCCCCAAACCCTGTAATTCCCTACTTAGGCACAACAGCCTGGCTTAGTATTGCAGTGGTAACTCCTCAAATAAATTGGGCAGGTGGCAGTGAATAGGGCACAGTCTAAGTTCTGAAGACCTTTATGCTGTAAACAGGAAGGCTTCCAAAACAAAAATGAAATGAACTGCCATTGATTTCTAGGATGAACCTGGAGGTGAGCAAGGATGTAAAGGCAGAAAAAGAAATAAGACCAGGACATGTCCATGGACTGCCATTTGCTCATGTTACTGCATTTTTTCCAAAGTTAACCAAGAGGCTAGTCACAGTCACTGTGCTACAGCTGCATATATAAACTGATATTTGTGGTTGATGAGTCAGAGAATTCCTGTCTCAGAGTCAGTGGTAAGTCTGCTTTTGTGTTCAGTATGTGCAAGAATGGGACATTTTGATTTGTCAGACCTAATTCCCTAAATGCAGTACATCTGTGGGTTAATTTATTACAGTAGGAGAAGGCCAATACACGGACTTAGCATTGCCATGTCTTTGCTGGGAACCCTTCATGTGGTGAACTCAGATTCCTTTCTGTTCTTTTGTCATTTTGCTGTTTAGGCTTCAGCATCTTCATTGGTATGATAAGTATCAGCTTGGATGGCTGAGCTTAAATGAAAACTCTGCGACTTTTCCCTTTAAAAGATGCTTTTAATTTTTTTTTTTTTTTCTTTCCCATGAGTACGTTCCAGTTTTGAGGATCTGAAAGAGCCTGAATCCAAGTTGTCCTTGACAGGTCAATAGCAGGGTAATACCTGACTGCTCCGAATTTAAGACAGAGGCATCATCAGTCCCATCAGAGTCTCTTCCCATTTTCCTTGATAAATGACAATTGCTGTGAAGAAGGCCTCTTCCCTACATGAGGAACACACATCTTCCCAGCAGAACCAACATTGCTGTGAGAGGAGCAGCTGCTCTTGCCAAGGTTTCTGCTAATCCTGGTGGTAAAGCTCAAGGATAAACCTGCCTTTGCAGGAATCTTTCTGTGTAATTAAGTGTTTTGCTGTCTGCAGGAAAATTAAAACCCTGTTTGCTCTGTGGTTTCTATGTTCCAATTGATATTTCTGATGACACCTTTTTATATTTCGGATCTTTCAGGTGCATTTTTGTCTGTCATTGGACGCTTTAATGCATATATTCCAGCAATAGCTATGCTGGCATCCTTCCAGAAACCTTTTACCCATCCTTAAAGCAAATTGCAATCAGCATAACTTGTTTTAGCAGAACTTTGATTGAGAAATGCGATCTGGGAGGCTCTTACACATGGAATCCACAAGGTTCTCACTAAAGCAATTAACTTTGGACTTTAGTTTTCCACCTGACAAATTTTCAGCTGTGTTGAACTTCCAGCTGTGATAGTGAAGAGCAGTGCCAGAGCTTGAACAAAAACAGTAGGCTGGAAAGATCCTCTCCGAGGCAGACTTGAGTGAATCCCTTGTAACTGTGAGGGCATCCTGTGAGGCAAAGATGAAGGCTAAGCACCCAAAGGAAAAAACCCACATGATTTTAGGAGAGGCTTTGCTGCCCCTGTAAGTCTATTTAGGTGAAACTGATGAAGCATATTGATGTATTAGAGGGATGATTTGTGCCCATTCATTCTGGGTCATACTGGTTTTCTTGGCATCTCACTGGGTTCTTCCTAATGTGGTGCAAAGGGAGAAGCAAATCAGCTTTTGTAGTTTTTATTCCCCTCCTGCCATATTGGAAAGTGGTAGGGCAGCGATTTGTGAGTTTTGGGTGATGGCTATACTGTGGAGGGAGTAGTCATATTTGGACCTTGTGCTGGGGATAGATGTTTGGTTCGATGGAGGCACATGACTGTTATGGACAGTTCTCCCCTCCTCTTTCATCACTGATCCTGTACCAAAGACACCCTTGCACCCTGTCTGCTTTTGTATTTTTTAAAACCTTGGAGTCTTTGCTCCTCCAGAGGAGGATTGACTCATCTTATGTGTCTAGATGAAACATCGTGGTTGTTTTAGTGAATGCATAAGACACATGCCATGCAACAGAACTGCTCACGGCAGCAGGGAACTGGAAGTTGTTGCTTTTTTATTTAATCAGTGGAGAATGTCACTGGAAAATACATCTATACACTATAAAATCCAAGTTCAGGTACCATAAAGAAAAGAAAAATCTGTAAATTCTCCCCCTTCATTTATTAATTTGTATAGGAATTTCCCCTAAATTCCCAGTAATGAAACTTAAATGAAAATTGAGATTTTGCCACTTTTTCTGAGGTGAAAATTGATCCATCAAACTTAAATCAGCCATGGTGCAAACATAAAACAAAAAAGAGCCATAGAATGAAAGCTTCCACTTTTCATGAAAAGCGCTGGTTTCAAGTCCATTGTTTTATTTCTTCCTATTTCTCAGTTCTTGCCTTGACATTCAATTTGAGATGTCAGAATTATTTCCCAGGCCCTGTAGACTTTAAAACTTCAGAATATGATTTCCTTTTTCTTCTCTTTATTTAGTTTTTCTTAGCTTGGTTCAATTATTAGCAAAGCTCCCAACCGTATTTATGTTTAAGGTATAATCCTGTGTCTGTGGAACAAGTATGTAAGACAGTCTTCAATCTCCATAAAGTACAATGGAAATTTTAGACTTCCATCAAATTTTTCTTACTTCTCAATGAGAAAAATTGCTGTTCTACCAAAATTCAGAGGCCAAAAACTGGATTTCCTCTACCCCCTTTATTTGTTTATTGGCACCTATAGCCTCGGAGACTAACATGATGTCCTACAGAACTGGAGATGGCTCTTATCCGTCTTAGAGTTTCACCTTCACTTCTCTTTGCAAACCTAGAATGCGATATGGCAGCACCTCCTGTGGTTCATAATCTGAAAGCTACTTTTATTGCAGCAAAGAAGTAAAAATATCAAACCTGAGAATTCAGTAACAAGAAGAATATATGCCTCAGTTCATTACACTACTCCAGGTGCACTACTTGGAGAAGATAATAAACCAGTCAAAAGAACACCGCTGCTGTGCATTAAAAGGTAAATTGCAAGGAAAATTTGAATTATGGAAGTGAAATATTACTCAAAGGAAAACCATTTAGAAATTAATTACCTTCATGGAAAAGCAACTGTTAAAACTGGCCTAAGTATTTATGTTTGACCTTGATTGTTATATTCCTAGTAAGAAAATCCTAAGTTTTTTTCAGAAAAATAGCAGTTAATGAAGTTGCCATTGGGTGTAGCTATTGTGTTTCTCTCTTCCCAGATGATCATACAGCAAACACAGAACTGGTTATTTTTGCAAGACAGCCAGTATAGAAAAATTATTTCTCCACAATTTCAGGTTCAGCAGTGTCTTAGAAGGATGACAGAAATCATACTAATTATTAGCATTCCCTACAGCATGAAAAGGAAGAGTATACCAAAAACCCATCCTTGTTACTGATGCATATTTTCATCATTGAACTGTTTTTTTTTTTAAAAAATACATACAGTGCATTTTGTGCTTGAGTTTGAAGTTGGCATATTTGAGGAGATGTGTCTTTCCCTAGTTTGAATAAATTTGGTTTTGAAATAACAATGATCTGGAGGAGTGGAAAAAATACACTTAAAGCTAATGAAACCTCGAGAGTATGCAGAGGTGTCTCATAAGCAGATTCTGTGTGCCTAGCAGAACTTGTTGTTCTACTCCCACATGATTAGTCGTTCTCATGGGAATAAAAGCAGCAAAATAAATGGTTCTCTCCCCCTCTCCCTCCTTCCCCAGCATATGGGATACTGAGATATGAGCAATCAGCTGCTTTTAAAAATGTTAGCGGACAAAAAGAAGTAAGAGGATCTTAGGACTAGGCCAAAATACGACAGTGACCATTGAATCTTCTCAGATCTATTGAGCCCACTTCTAGACTGATGCCTATGTACAAATTTAAAAGGCTGAATTTATGCTGCTTAGCAAACTTTGACTATATTCTATACCTAACATTAAAAACATCACTTCCAAAATAGGGGTATGATGAAACAATAAATTACTTGAAGAGTTGAAGAAATATGGACTCTTCAGAGCTTTCCAGATTTAAATGTTGAGATGGAAGGGTGAAGGACATTCCTCCTGTGTCAAGGTCTAATCTGTTCCCTGCTCTTCAGCTGCAGTGCAAGACATATGTAACTTCCCAGGGGAAAGACAGAAGAGTCACATTCTCTCTTTTTTTCTTGTAGGTTATGGAAGTAGAGCTTGCAGGATAGAAAATGTGGTGGCATTAAGTGATGTCTGGGAGACCCTTTGTGACTGCATTGTGCTTTGTCTTCATTTGAAGTCAGAGCTGCCTCCAGGTGGGGATATGGTCTCTGTAGTCACACTGAACATCTTCAAACACACTTCTGGTTTTAACACTAACAGCTTCATTTTTCAAACTAAAGTTTTCAATTGATCTAAAGCTGACTTTTAACCATCTTGAAGCTTCAGCTGGCATGGCAGATTTGTTTCTGGAGTAATGTAAAATACCTGTAAGAAAAATAATTAATGTTATTGCTCTAATGTGGTGTTCATTAAAGAGAGGGAGTTCTAACCCTGACTTGCACTAACACACAGTACAACCACATGTTTTCATGCACCTTCATACAGGTCTGTTGGTCTGCAGAGTCTTCAGCCCTTCTAACTATGTAGTGTCAGGGAATGAATGACCTTTGCCAGGATGCAGGGAAAAGTCCAGGTCCAGGCTAGGATGATAAGGAAGGAGCACAAGTAACAAATGAAGATGGGGTTTCTTCAAGAGAACCAGTGATAGTCACTAATTCTGGTCTTAACCAGAACCATTTCCACAGCCATTTTAAATGTGTAATTATCTGTTCAACTATCAATTAGTTTATTTGTGATGAAAGTTACTTAGGTGTGTTAGTTGAATGGAAATCGACAGCCACCTGCAGTGAAATGCTTGATTATTTTTCAAAAATATTTTAGACAATCAACTAGAATATCCCTAAGACTCAGAAACCTACTACTAAAGTAAAAGAATATTAAGAATTTTATATTTGACCTAGAGAATTATATGAAATGTGGGTGCAGATTCAAGAATCTCAAAGAGTCACTAAGAATGAAATAAGCGTGTTGTCCTTTTGAAAATACAAATTCTGTCCATGGATCTAATAAGGTATATTACAAGATCTTATGAAAGAAGCAGGTCTTATTTATGCTCTTGCGACATTTTCATGAGTAGAGCCTCTTTGTGATTTTTTACATTGTACCTCCAGACAAAGCCTGCTTTCAGGGCTCTGGCTGTGATGACTTTTTCAGTTTCATTGCATTAGAAGGACATTACAGAGTTGCGGTACTAAAAGTTACGTTGGAGGATAAAGATGAAAGGAAAGTAAAAAAAAAAACTAAGTACGGTGTTCGTAAGAACAGAGAACAACCCAATAACCACATAAAATAATGAGAATGAACGTTAAAAGAATTACTTGTAGTACTTAAAACAGTACTCCACTACAAGAAAGGGGTGGGAGAATTATCAAAGACAAGTTTTCCTAAACCCTATGTAGCCATTCAAAAATCGTTTCCAAGCAACCAGAACATGTAGATAGCCCCAGGAGTAAGAGGTATCATGAATGCTTAGAGACACAAAGAAGAAGAGAAAGTCAAAACAGAGTTGGAGTCAGACTGGGAAGGTGTTGGAGTGGAGGGTCTCCGTTACACAGTGTCAGCACTGCAGCCAGTGAGGCAGAGGGTGAGCTGATTCATGCTGAGGAAGTCCACCAAAAGAAGGAAAATGAAGGAAAGAAAGCATATAGGGAATGTAAGAACCTAGACATGAAGCACATGATTTGTACTGCTCTTTCAAACCTCCCATTAAATTGAACAGTCAAGAGTACATATCTTGCTGGATTTAATTATCTTTATTTTGCAGAAGACTGACATTTATAGTTCCTCTGTACTTTGTTCTAGCTGTTTAAGAAATGTTCTTGTTAGCTTTTGTCCAGATCAGTAATTGTTCACTGTTTATTCGGGCAAGTCTTCCATTAATGGCTGGATTTAATCACAAAGGAAAAAGATAAGTGTCTAAAAAATTGCTAGTTGGCTAGATATGTGGAAAAAAGGTATATAATTGAGTAAATTTGATAGAAAACAGTGAAAAGCTGGTCCAAATGGTTGTAATATTGCCAGTCAAGGTAAACTGGATTTGTAGAGTATGGTTCTGTGTCTCTGAATTATTGAAAACAAGCCACAGACTTCCTTATATCATCCTTGTAGAGAAAAATTGGACACAGTTTTCAAAATCTATATATAACTGAAGAAGCAACTCTTCCAGTTCACACACTGGAGCAGGTTGCCCAGAAAGGTTGTGGAGACTCTAGCATTGCAGATACTCAAAACCTGTCTGGACACAGTCTTGGACAGCCTGCTCTAGGTGGCTCTACTTGAGCAAGGGGTTTGGACCAGATGATCTACAGAGGTGCCTTCCAGCTTTAACTGTTCTGTGGTTCTGTGAAATATAGGAGGGCCCATGTCAACAAATTTCAAGGTAAAAACATTTACCTATTGTCTTGTTGTTTTTTTGTTTTACCCTGTTTTTCCCAAGTATGTGCTCCCCTGACCTTTCTTTTAAAACTCTCTAAGTGCAGCCCACGAGACCACAGCACTCTATAATTCTCCATGGGACTGAAGCCGCCTGAAAGCTGCTCCCAGCTGACTCAAGTAGCTGTACAGCACCTGTACGGCATCTGCATGCTGGGGACCCAGATCTCTTTCTTGCTGCATCCATCAAATTCAGAACCTACCTTTTTTCTTGAGTTAAATCTCCTAATTTACATATCTACGTACATTTTCCTCTGGTTTTACTGTGGAAGGTTCTCAATGTCAAATTTCTCCAATCCACTTTTTATGTTATATAAATGCTCACAGTAAATACATTAAGTAATGTATGTCTCAATACTGACGCACTAAACATCACCCACACCAATTTAAGTACTGTCTGTTTTCTCACATTTGTAAGCCTTTTCCCCTAAACCAGTTTTCTTTAACATAGGCAACTGCAATCAGTAGCTACTAGTAGAAAGAATGGCCTGACATACAGCACACAGTCCACATGATTGTTTATTCTCATTTCTTTAGGAAATGAGGCTAAAGTTATGATATGTTCAGCTGTTTTGATAGGAAAGTGGGAAGCCTGGAACATTTTTTGCTGCTTGCTTTTTTGGAGTGTAGTTTAGATCTGGATAAACACCATGAACCCTCGACATTTCAGTTCTTACAGAGAGGGGTAGTAGCCGGAGTAAAATGTTTTCCAGTCTCAGAGGAGCTATCTCTTTGTACAATGTCTGCTAATTACTTAGTCCAATGTAACAAAGTCTGAGACCAACACATTAAATCTGAATGGAGAAATATCCTGGAGAAGATAGTAACTCCTCTACATTTTTCATTGTCTTGCACTTTGCATGATGCTTTGTCAAATGTCTGTAGACATGTTTCTGACATGGAGAAAATTTAATAATTCTTTTAGTTAATATTTTTCATCAAAATGTAATTTCCAAAGCTTGTTAAAAGTTAAAAGCCCAAGGTTAAAAAAAAAAAAAAAGGAAAAAAAAGAAAAGAACTAGAAAGAAAAGAACTAAAAAGAAAAGCCAGAAGGTTCTAAATGTGTTATATTCGCTACACCAAAGTTGACTTTTTTTGGATTAGTGAAGCTATCCACAGCTGAAAAGGACTGTGGACCTTGATGAATGTGACTGAGTCAGAAAGGCCTGAGTGTATTCAGCAAGGAAGAACATACATCAAATTCTCCATCTTCCAGGTCTCTTCCTGAAGCCATGTATTGCTTGCATTTTTCTTGAGAGGAGCAACATAGGGCACATGCACTACCACCTTGGTGTACAGAAGTCACCTTCTGCCTGAAAGGATGTCAGCATGATCAACTTTGAGGCTTTCTTATGGCTCCTGGCACAGCAGCACAATTTAACCTTAAGTAAATCACTAATAAAGTGAGATACAATCTACAGCAATTTACCTTTATTTATTCACAAGTTTTCCTGTCAGTGAGCAAGAACCATTTCAACAGCTAATGGAAAACGCAAATCACATCCTTCTTTGATGTATCTGCAATGTGTATCTAGACAATGATTTAATTACCAAAAAGCACTCTGAGACTCTGATTCATCTCTAACTTTTTTTTGAATGTCCGAGGATTTTTTCATAGATACTTTTGAGAATATGGGTGATGATCAGCTGTGATTTATATAGGCTGTTAACCTCTTAATGTAGTATTTGATTTCCATCTCAATTTCTCACCAGTTCCTTATGAGTAAGAAACTTCATACAGCCACTTCAGCTTATACAGTTCCGTTTTTGCCTGCCCAAAAGGCTTTTCTCCATTCTGGGATTGACGTACTATATGAATTTCACTAAAATGCTGCAGAATCAGAGAAGTGGCAGAGCTGTGTACAAAGTATCCTGCTTCTGTACTTCATCAGCAGGCTCTAAATTGAAGAGAATAATTTGGCAGAATAGCTAGAACAATTCTGAATGCTTTGAATTGAGTTAGAAAAAGATATGGTTTTGCAAAAATCCAATACAGACCTGATTCTCCAATCTGTCATCCCAATTTTTTATTAGTGTAACCCCATAGACTTGCATGGAGTTAGTACAGTACAGAGCTAAGATGAGAGAGATGAGAGCTGGACTTCTGTGAGTTTTGGGAAGCATGCTGCAGCACAGTGCCTGATCTGCAGTGTTGAACTCAAAATGCAGCAGAGAAAACATTCATGTTAAGCTGCCTGTTCCCACACCCTCATCTCCTTTTTCAACTACGAGTAATATTTTCATCAGGCAATTTGGGGAAGGAACATTTTAACTGAGGACAAATTGCAGGTCATCATTGCAAGATGACCTGTTTCTGTTAGATGTAAATGTAGTTAGTTTTGAGCTGATAAGGATTAAAAAACAATTAAAAGATGGTGGATTTTTTTTATTTTCATGCAAAAAATAATTTTGAGTAGGACGATCAGCCGGCTAGGAAGAATAATAAGGAAGCTGGGAAAAATAATAGGCATTAAAATACAAAAGAGGAAAAAGCAGTCAGACTGGGGGGAAAAAAACAGCTGTAAAAAAAACCCCAAAAACCAACAAACTAGCACAAAGCTGTCATTTTTTTTTCCTTAAAAGCAAAAGTCTTCGATTGGGGACTTTGGAAAACTAGGAAATGGCCCATTGGATGCAGATCTAGGCAAGGCCACAGATCTTTGCTATGATGCCGAACACGCAGACTACAGAGGGGCTCTGCATAGATACTACAGACTGCTCTGACGAATCTGATTGCAGGAGAAAGACTGCATATGGATATTCACAGAATACTGAATCAACACAATAACGATACGCACTATAAAGTTATCCCAACAGGATCTGAGAGGGCTGTGGACCTCGTGCTTAATGCAAGGCCGCTGTAGGGACACAGGTAGGGGGAGCTCTCTGTTACATTTGATTATGTTTTTTAAAAAGTGCATTGATACCTCAGTCGTTTGGGAAGAAAGGGTTTGTGGGCAGAAATAATTCAGCATTAGAAGGAAGATCCCAGCATGAAACTATTTTTGTATGGGCAGATGGATTTGAAACTGCAGTTGGCTCAGTGCTGTTCCTAATCTATAATAAGAAACTGTTGTTCTGTGTGATATCCTGGCCATATGCTAAAGCCAGAGGATAGTCTATTATAAAAGAGTGAAGAATAGTTTATCTTTCTGAATTCGTTCGACACTCTGTGTACCTCATGCTTCTTCATCAGACAAGGAAAGTTCAACGGATGAAAGCAGATACTCCTCTTGACTCCTGTCTTTATCATAAGAATGGAACATTCTCTGTCTTTCCTGAAACACGCAGTTTTCAAAAACAACAAGAACAAACTGAACTTTCAAGCTCAGAGGTTTTAAATAACTTCATCTCTCAGACCTGTACTCCATTTTATGCCATGCTAGTGGTAGGGAGCACAAAGCATTTTAATTTTATGGAAAATGTACAGGGGACTAGGAAGAAAAATAAAAAACCCAGAGTGTTTTAGTGCTATTATGTCAGACCTTTTTGAATGTATTGTCTTAGATAATGCTCACTTTCTTGTCCACTCCTCTTTGTCCCAAGAAACACTGTATTCATTTACAGATTTCTTTCCTTTGGAAGGTAGGATATTGATATTTGAATCAGGTCAATGAGTAAGAGTCTGATGCCTTGAGGAGAACACCAGGACAAAAGTCCAAGCTGGATTTGTAAGTGTCAAGGGACAAGACCAGGATCACACACAATTATGCCAACCTGCAGGATAAGGAGCTGCTACAACTTAGATTTGTAGATAAATAGCAAGTAGACAAAGTAGATAGGAAAAACACCCTAGATTCATTCTTTCTTTGGAAGAGAGTTTACACAGAGCCTGGGAAACTGAATTGATATGTATGAGTGGACACACAGATTTACGGAAAGAAAGATGAAAGTTAACTCCAGGGCCACTCAACAGCTACCCCAGAACCTCCTTACAGCCATTTTGCCTTGTGAAGGAGACTGGCTGCAGAAAAGAAATCACTTGTGCATCCTCAGTCCCTCACTATAGCAATCTGTTAATAAGCCAAAGGGGAGATCACAAAAAGACAATTATTCACAGGCTATATGCAAGAGGGGACAATGTCCTTCTGTCTGAGAACACTTACAGAGCAGCCTGACCATTATGAAAACTTGCAAAGAACCTGGAAGAGTACTTCCGTCATCACATATTACCACTATTTTCACATTTGTGTAGTTACAGAGTTTCACAGTGCTTATTGAGATTGAGTTATTTCTAGAAGCTGCAGATGCAGTAGTTGGTAGACAGTACTGTAAATATGTCTTTATATACATTTATTTTGCTCATTTGATCTTGTCGTTTTTGTGTTAAGGAAGGGAGACTGGATCCTTAAGAAGAGCAAGGAGTACTTAGGTGGGCTGGAGCTACTGCTTCTTACATAAGATATATTCTGATTTCCAAACACAAATGCTGTAACATTCTTCTTAGCCAAAACATAACATTTAAGAAAAGGTATAAATTTGCCAAGAAGTGCATGTTTCTCAGGAGGAACATGGAGTTGGTTGAAATATTTCAACTGAGTTATAAAATCTGTGCCTTTTGGCACGTGTCTTTCTGGTTTAACATCCATTTTTCAACTGATACACTTGCTGGAAAGTATCGTAACAATCACAAACGTACGTAAATTTTCAAGTGAACTAGGACTTATAAGAGTTGTAGTACCACATCAAGGTTCTGGGATTCAAGTGAGATGTCTCAATGTATCTCTATATTTCAAAAGGCAGACAGATCTAGAGGTAGGTTGACATGTACCTATCCAGTCCAGAAAAACATCATGTCAGCATTTCCAAGACAGCTGCAAGTAGTGCATCTATAGTCTGCAGGACAACACTCTGCAGGTTCCAGGACCAGTCCCAAGGGGTAGACGAGTGAGAACAGTGCTGACCATGGGCTAATTTGCCCTAGTTCTCAGGACAGCTTATTGGTTTAGGCAGCACATCTCACTGACATCATTATTCTCCTTCCAGCCCAGCAGCTGACTTGGGAAACTCAGCACCTTCCTCCACTTTTCAGGTGTTGTGGTTTAACCCCAGCCAGCAACTAAGACCATGTGGCCTCACACTCACTCTCCCCAGATTGGATTGGAAGAGAATAGAAAGAGTAAAAGTGAGAAAAAACTCATGGGTTGAGATAAAGACAGTTTAACAAGTAAAGCAGAAGCTGCACACACAAGCAGAGCAAAACAAGGAATTCATTCCCTACTTCCTGTTGGCTGGCAGGTGTTCAGCCATCTCCAGGAAAGCAGGGCTTCATCACACATAACAATTACTTGGGAAGACAAACACCATAACTCTGAATGTCCCCAGCTTCCCTCTTCTTCTCCCAGATTTACATACTAAGCATGATGTCACGTGGTATGGAAATACCTTTGGTCAGTTGGGGTCAGCTGTCTTGGCTGTATCCCCTCCCAATTTCTTGTGCCCCCCAGCCTACTCGCTGGTGGGGCAGGGTAAAGAGCACAAAAGGCCTTAACTGCCTAGCAACAACTAAAAATACCAGTGTGCTATCAACACTATTTCTTATACCAAATCCAAAATGTAGCATTGTACTGGCTGCTAGTAAGAAAGTCAACACCATCCCAGCTGAAACCGTGACATCAGGATGCAATTGCAGTGCTCCAAAATTGCTGCTTGGTTTGACTTTACCATGTTTTTCTTCTAAATCTCTTCCTAATGTCACATGCCATTTAGTCAAAAAAGGTTTTTAAAAATGGAAATATATAACTTTGTCACAGACCTAGAAATGAGCTGACATTTTTGACAAAATCTGTTCTTGACTTTCCAGATATAACCATTTCCAGTGAAAATGGAAAATAATTATAATCATACTTGGCCTGTCTTTCAGGCCATTTTGACTGCAGCATGAGTTTTTCTTATATAACAAATATTTGCATTTAGAAAGGCTGAGGGATACACCTTATTATAAATTAAACTGTTTATAAGCAAATGAGAATTAGCTAATATAGTGGATTATAAAGCATGCCTCTTTATTGCCTAAGGTCCAGAGAAAGCTCTTAGATCTAGTAAAAAAATAGAGGAAAATGGTTGTGAATATTCAGCTCTTTTATTCCACAGGTCTGCTTATACATCCAAAAGTTTTCAGTTGAGATTTTACAGAAGCTGTTTTGTTTTCCACACCCATTTCTGCCCTCCTTGTTGATTGCCTGTTTCTCTAGTATTTTACTGGCAAAATATGATGTGAGAGAGAGACGAAAAATTTAATTTTCATGTTTTCATTTTCATGGGAAAATATGACATTAAAAATAAAAGTTTTACTTTAGCAAAAGGCCCTCTTAAATTCATGTGTATTGGAAGATGTTCAACCATCTTCAAAAACAGTAAAGAGCTAGCTAGTAAAAACAGGATGCTGGTTTGTCTTGACTTTGCTTTGCAGTGAGGTTGCATGGCATTGCATGAAATTACTCATTTGAATGGGCTGTAAGAAACAAAGATTGATAATCTCTGTTCCTGTGAGACTTCTGTGCTAGAGAAGATTGGGAATGCCATTTTGTTTTCAAATGAGACCTGAGATATTTTGAGATCGATTGTCTTGAAGGGCAAGACATGAAGATTATTATTAAACAAGGGGAAATAAAATCAAATGGAACAATCTAAGGGGAGGGGAGGTGTTGGTGGAGGGACAAAAGGGGTATACTCTTCACTAATTTTAACTGATGAACAGGTATAACCAAATTAAGATCAAGTAGGAATGAACTGCCTATAACTCTGAAAAAAACAGAAGATATTATTTGACATGATGCTTTATATAATTGGTTTCTTAGAATAAATTGAAAGGTGTAATCTAATATAGAAGTTATCCCAAATCTAACAAAGCCAAAATTGGCTGATGGCTTATTCATGGTGTAAAGAAGAAGAATACATTGTAAGACTACAGAAATAGAAGAAGCACTCAAGAAATTAATCTGAAAGGGAAGAATGAGAATAAACTCAATGGATAAATATCAGGCATTCTGACTTTTGCGTTACTGTGTAAGGAATGAAGGCATAATCCCTTCATGAGAGCTATTTCTGACCAGAGCTATCAGATTCTACTGCCTTTTGCAAGCTCATGTAGAAGACAGTAATGTTTGGAGACAGTAACTTGGATGCTTATGGAAATGGATAAAAGATAGTTTGACATCAAACCCTGACATTATCATTATGTAAGAAGAAAAGTCCTGAGATTAGAGGAGATAAGATTTATGTGTAGAAAGACTTCAGCCCTGGTGGACAAAAATTATGGTATTATGTTTATTCCATAGGGGAAAATTTTATTTGTGGTAATCCTACTGGAAGAAGAATTTAGCTAGATAAAAGACCACTTCAATGGCAACAATAAATAAAGCAAGCTTTTTAATTAGGGATTTTAAATTTTTAATTTAATTTAATTTTTGGTTCTTTCTAGACTTTCAGGAAACCATTTGTGACAGTCACTATTTATGATTAATTTTGATACTAAAAAATATCCATAAGTGTTTGTTTTGCCAGATAGACACCCAGATACCTGAAAACACTGAATATTTCTGCCAAGAACTACTGTTTTCACAGAGGGAAAAAAAAAATGTCACTTAGCACAAATTATACTGTGACAATGACTTTAATTCTGTGGTTATGTTGTTCTGAAAAGAGAAACATAGGTATTGACTACCAGAAAAGCCATACTTTTTATGACACTATGTCAAAGAAGCTCATGAAACCAGCAGAAACTGGGATGCTCTCAAGAGATGGCTGCAGTGGAGTATCATAAAAGCAATTATAAATTTACCACTCTCACTACAGGGTAGAGGCAGTTATGAATTTATTACTCTGACCCAGAGAGAGATTAAGTGCTCATGGAAAAGATGGCATTAGAATTACTGATCAAAAATATAAAAGAGTAGGTTCAAAGAAAAAAGTTAAGTCAATACAGTGGTTTTTTCTCCAAATAGAGTTCAAATGACTGTCCTGCACTTTAAGCACTGAGGTTTACCTATTTACATAACTCCAAACACTTGCATTGATGAGACAAGATGTCACTTTAAACCTACTATCATTACTATTAATCCCTAGAGACATATGCAGATGCCCTTAATCATATGGAGTATGATCTTTTTTAACTAGTTATACCATCTAAAATGTGATTGTGTGCTGGCAGCTACTTCCAGAACTGGGTGTAGTTCCAGAGCATTTGAAAATGTACATCAAATTTGGAGGGGAGAGAAGCATGAGACTTGTGCGATTTTACAAGTTTTTTCATATTTTCCTTTTTTTTTTTTTCCCTTTTTTCCTGGAAACTCATCATGCTTCTCTTTTCTTCATAGCCTAATACTTCTATTCTCTATTAAAAAATTCCTTCTGCAACTGTCTCTTCTTTATAAAGTAAAATTTTCTAAAAATCTTTCACTTCTGCTTTGATATTCTCAAAGGTGCCTAAGGGGAGCTGAACTAATTTCTGAAGGGGAGCAAGTAAAATCTCAGGCATAATCCGCAAGATGGTAGTGAATAAGAAATGGGAATAATTCATTAAAAATGAGTCTGGTAATGAATTCTTTGACTGGAATTTTTTTCTTAACTATGTGGAAGGAGGAGAAAGATCTTTTCAGAAGAAAGGTAGTAAAAAAGATATATNATATTTTTTTTTAATTAACCTAAAATAGTAAAAAGGACAGCAGCATTGGTTGAACTGTTTTCTTGGCATTGCTATATACCGCACCAGGGAAAAATAAATGCAAGCAAATATGCCCCTAGCTTTACTTCTTGTCATTAGAGGTTAATCTCAAGTGTTCCCTTGTCTCATGTTTGCTCAACGTATGTATTTGCTGTTAAGCCAGTCATTCAGCAGGTGTGCTTGTTGATCCTCTACAACAAATTCATGATGTGTCTCCCTTTTACTTCTCTATAGTTTCTCAGCAGACACTTCTGAAAACCTCCAGATTGGGCTGTCCTTTAGCACATCCTGGAGGCAAACAAAGATTTACAGGTTTGGAAAGCTGTGGCTAGAGACAGTACATGCACTGCAGAGCACCAAGTATGACCACTCTACCTCTTCTTCTGCCAACACAAGCATATTCCCAGTGCAGCTGGGTCCTGCAGTTTTAGCATAATACTGTTTCAACCTCCTACAGGACACCTACTCCAAACTGGTGGGGGCCAGGACCCAGCAGAGGTTTCTCTTGAGAGTCACCATGCTCTCACTGAAAGGAAAGGTAAGTGCAGGGGAATCAGCTCTAAAAGCAGAAAATGAAAGTGTGGAGAGTAGGTGGAGATTGTTTCCTTGAAGGATGATGTGACAGGGAGTGACAGTAGATGGGTGTCTCATACGTCCTCAATCTTTCTCAGACACTCAGTAATTGGGTTTGAGTCAGGAATGGTAGATCAGACTTTATTTAACTTAACCATTGCCCTCCCCTATTACTAATCAGTGACACTTCATCTGTCATGTTTTAACAAGCTGGAATGTTGGAAGCTGTGACACATTTCTCAAGAATGGTGAAAAATTATTTGTAACAGCATAATTCCAGATTCATAATATCAGTGTTTTCATTGATTAACATATACGCTGGCTGCTGTATATTTTGTAGGCTGTCATATGTATCATCATTGTCCCTTTATCTGTCTCCATATAGTATTTGTTCTCTCAGACACAACAATAGTTTACAAAATGATTGAATGTGCCTTTAAATAGACAGAAACAATATGGAAATGATTATAATAATTGCTTTATCACCTTGGTTGCTATTTATCAGCTCCCTTACAGTTATTAGGAACAGATTTACTCTTTAGATGAGACACCTTCTATGAGATCTGTCAAAGCCAATGCCTGCAAGTACCTCAGTAAAATCAGACATTTATCCCAGTCAAATTTTTCTGTCTCTCCCTATGTAAAATACATACAGTAACCTCTAGGAAGACAATAGCAGTGCAAATGTATCAAAATCTTTCCAACACTTCTCAGTTGTCAGATCCCTTGTTCAGGCCGTGCTTTTCTGCTGAATCCTTGTCCTGCAGTGTAGAGCTGAGAAGGAAAAGCTCAAAGGAGCCAGTCAATGGTACCCAAACCACAAGTCCAACCCAGGCAGAGAGCAAGAAGGCCTGTACAGGCAAGGCAATCCAGCATGAAACACTGCTGCTGAGGGCTAGAGGAGCACATGACAGTGTGTGAGAGCATCAGCTACCTTCCTCTCTTTTCCTCTTTGAGGGAATTGTGATAACAAAAAACCAAGAAGAATTTCTCTCTCTCTCTCTCTCTCTCTCTCTCCCAGCAGGGAAACTGGCTTATTTCAGAGGAATCCTCAGTAGCACACTTCAAAGAAATTTCTTCTTTCTTTGCACTTATTTAAAGAAGATGAAATCAGCAGTAGATCTGTCTTACAACAGCTACAAAATTTCTTTTTTTTTTTCCCTTTCCTTCCTCTCTATTTTCATGAATCAACACAATCAAGCTGAAAACTTTTTCCCCTTGTTTTGCTTTCTATTTTTCATTCCAGTGGAAGTGACTGCTTGTTGGTGCAAGGCTAACAATTAGAATAATTTATCCCTGAAGGGATTTCCGATCATATTCTTTAGAGCTGAAGCTTTTCTTTATGACTTTAAAGTTGTGGTTTTTAGTTGTTGATTTTCTTTTTAATTAAAGGTTTCAACCATTCAATTTTCATCTTGCATTTGAGCCACTGTAGTGTGCTTCAGAAGCTTGCAAACTAAACTTCAGAGGGCCTGTTCCTGTTCTCTTTGAAGTCATGACAAACCTCCTGTTGATTGCAGAGAGGGAAACTGGACCAAAAGCACAAAGCACTTATATTTCTTTTGGATTTCTTCAGTTAACCTGTTATTGTACCACATATCAAAAGTGCTGCAGACTTTTGTGGGCAAGCCAGATATATTATTATAAAGACATCCCTAGCTGGAGCATATTAAGCTGCTACTTAAGTCAAGTTAAAGGTCATTCAGCAACAAGTTTGCCTGGTCTCTGCTCAACACCCTAAACAGTCCAGCTATCAGATCTTCCTATGGCCTATCACAGAGCAAAAATAGAGAGCCCAGAGGTACTGTGACAGGCTCCTGAGGTCAGTGGTCACAGAGCAGACTCACACCAGGCAAAGCTGCCAAGCTGGCTCTAGTGCTAGAAAGTTCAAGTGTCCAGGGAGCACCTCTCTTTTCAGTAACATCATAGTTTCAGTGATTCTCAAATCAGGCTTTCTCAGAATTGCTGTTCTTATAAGAAACAAGTAGGAAAAGATAAGGACTTTGGCTTGATTGAGCTCAAACCCCTTTATATTCTATTTTAAATGATATTCTCTGCAGATTGGCAAATTTGCTTTTCTGCCAGCTCTAATCAGAAAGAGATCTGAAACTGGTCAAGTGGGATACAATACTTCTAAACTTAGAAAAATTAGCTGTTATACTCTGACAAGCTTTCTTTGATAAGAGTCACCAGAATAAATGAAATGACACTATCTTGGAAATTAAAGATGTGTCAATTTCTTTAGCCAGGTCATCAGCAGAGATGAGTCTCCTTATGATGAAGGAGGAAGGCACTCTTAAGGGTTGTCATTGCTTGGATGTTGTGTGCTATAAACTGACACGACTGCTGCTAAGTTCCTAAAAGTGCATCCCACTAAAGTTGTACTAGCCTTGCAGATGTTCAGTGCTTTCAAGATGATTTTCAACTGTCTATCTATCACTCCTTTTTTCTATATGTTCCTGTCCTGATCTTTCTGACTCACTCTTTATCTCTCTTTTCTTCAGACGAGAGTGCAAAGAAATTGTCCTGCTGGGAGAGCACAAAGAGAATACATGTTCAGGAATGTGTCACTGGGGTAGTGACTACCATTAGCGGTTGGCTTAGGAGGGAGTTACAGATTTCCAAGAGATAGTCTGGCAGTACTCCATGTGGGAGAAGGAAAGGACCAGCTGCTTATCAGGACTTCATGATACCTGTCAGGAATATAAGAATATGTTGTAAATCTAATTCCCATAAAAAAGGATGGCCATCATTTGTTGAAGCTGCCAGGGCTGGGGTCCCTCTCACCCGACAAAACTGAGTTGTGCAAACCCAGCTTCCTGAATTGTGAACAGAGAGAAGAAGGAACATCCTATTCTGTGATTCATTTGACCTATTTTAACTGACTTAGATAATTGTCTTTAGTTGTCTTTAGGATAAAAATTTGCAGAAAATGCTTGGCATTCAAAGAAGAAGGATCAGGCATTATCAGCTGACAGTGCCCCAGTCTCCATGCTCAGGAAGTGAAAATCACAGGCCTGAAAATTGCTTAAGAGGTTGGTGTCAGCAGAGGGATCTGTGTTCAACTGCAGTGCGGTTCAAAGCAAATTTCTAATACGAATATTTGATGGAAAACAATTGCATGGGATGAGACATTTGAGCCAGTCATTTCATAGTCAGTTTTATAGGTGCTGAATTCTAGGGTGGTCACTACCAGCATTGGGCTTGAATGGTAACTTTTAGTGCATGAAGCAAACAGGGAAACAGCGTATGAGAAATGCCAATGTCACATTCGATGTCGTTTTGTGCAACAGTGAAAGTCAAGACATTCTTCAAACACTTTGTGTTTATATGTAACCTCTCTGAGCTCCCAACGGCACATGCCTTTTTCCGAGTCACCTCCATTGTTCACATCTGACTTGTTAAAAAGTGTTTCTTTAAAAACTAAAAATTTTGTGGATTAAAAAAAAAAAGTGTAATAAATTCTGCTATGATTTCAGAAGTGTTTCAAGGTATGTATGCCACAGCAGAATTTTCACCAACATAAGACTCATTGGGCACATACGTCTCTGTAAAGAGTCCAGACGGAGTTTTTCATTCAATTCTGTTTAGGAAGGGAGTGTGGTCCAGTTATTAAAGAGAGAGATTATGAGGCAAGTGCCTGGTTTGTACTCAACTTTGCATGCAACACTGAGCAAATCCTACAGCTTCTCTGTGGCTTAGTTTCCCCATTTGTAAAATGAAAGTGATAACGCTCATTTCTTTCACAGGGGTGAGTCTTAATTATTGGTTTTAGAATGTCTGCTGAGCTGGATGTGAATTCTTTCTTCTGCTGAAGTCAGGGCAGATTTTGCTTTGTGTTCATTGCAAAAGGATTGAGATTTTATTCTCAAAATGGTAACAGAAGAAAGCTTCTGTCCTGTATTTGGAAACGGATCTCTCCTATGCTCAGACACCTAAACAGTTCTGTGATAGTACAAATCCCACTGATATTATGAATTTATACCACAAAAACATTTAAAATTATGAATAATGTATGAATTTTCTGGTTTCTGCTTTCCTTGTGTTTTTCCAGCAGTGCTGGCTAAAGTTATCTTATCCAGACTGAATTTTGTTTTAGTCCTCAAAAGAAATTACTTATTGGAATCAGGACAGATTTGTCATCAGCAAGGTATTAAAACTTTCTTCCCTACTGCTGAAGAGCCCAAGCCATTAACAGCTGCATCCTTCCAGCTTTGCCTGTCATTCAAGATATATTATTATACAAAGAGTAACGGGAAACTTCAAATTAGGGAATCCAATTATCATATCACCTCCTCCCTTGAATCCTTTACAAAAATTTAAGGAGGCAAAGCTGTCAGTCGCCACTTATGCATCTAAGATGGCTGGGCACAGAGTCTTTACAGCTGTCATGAAGACAAAATCAGTCATATTAAATATCAGAAAAAAGACAAGTTTTGAGAAAATATCCAGCCAGAGAGATTTCAGGAATATTCAAAAAATATGTAGGGTATTAACTCATACAAATTGAGAAATAACTAGATTGAAGGATTTAATGTTCAAAACAGGAAGAATTTGAAATTTAGCATCTTGTCAAGAACATAGAAACAAACTTCAAGCAATAAAGAAAGGCTATTAAAATAATGCATGAAAACTTATTTTGGTACTGAAGGAACAATGAGAAGAAAATAACAGATTTTTTTTTTTTTTTCAGAAAATCTCTCTTTAATTCATTAAATCTTAAATAACAAGTAAGACCATTGCTCAACAGCAAATTCCTGCCTTCCTCCTGTCAGCAAGACTTGCATGTTGCAGAAGGCAATCTTCTGCTTCCCAAAGTGCCTTGACAGCCTCTTCCCCAGCAGTAAGCAGCATCACCTGCAAACAGGTTAGATGTGAGAAGGCAAAGGTTCTGAAGTTTCATTTTAAAAAGAATATTTATACTTCCACAGCAATTTCGGAAATCCCATCAATCTGTAAAGAAGAATCACCATTGGCCAAGAAATGAAAAAATAAAGAGACAAAATCTTCCATAAAGCTTACAAATCAACTTTTGTCTTGTAATCATTATTATGAGGAACTAAGGCAAAGCAAGTCCTATATTTTCTTACTGACTTATTTATAGGGATTTTTACAGAATTCTGGTCTTTACATTATAGTGTAGGAATGAAGGTGGCATATAGAAAGCCATTTCACTTCTTGACCTCAAGGAAACTTTATGTTTTCTATTCATAAGCATGAAAAAAATGCAAATGGGCAGTATTGTACTTTAAACACAGCTGTTTAATCAGTGTGAATATATTTACAAAATGGTGACTATGATTAAGAAAAAAGTATTCTACCTGTTTTAACCCATCCACATCAGATTTATTTCTCTAAAAGGGCCTACTCTGGACCATACATTGATTTATCATACACAATTTAATAATCTTTTTGCAAATCTATTAAGATCACTTAAAAAAAAGAATTGTTTTGATGGGAACAGGCTATGTTAGTTCGAGTTCTAGTCACAATATTTATATCTTAACAAATATCAAATTATTTTCCTTTTCCATTTGGAAAATTATAGAACAATGCCCATTATATTCAGTCACTATCAAAGAGTTGAATAGATCTGAAGAGAAATTTAGTGATTCAGGCAATACATATTGTTTTATGTTCAAGTGACATTTTCCTACTTTTTACAAACCTGGAGCAATTATTTCAAATATCCTACAAATAATATTAACTTAGACAACTTCTCCAACTAATAGATAGACCATGATAAATCAGCAGTGATGATGTTGTTAGACAGAAATAGAAGTAGGCATTTTATGTAAACATTCAGAATGCAAAAGGTGAGAAAAAACATCAAAGATTTAGACATACATTTCCCCTTAGAAACAGAAACACAGCCAAGGTTAACATAGTCCCAGAAAATGCATAGTTAGCAAGTGACATAAATGTGGCAGGTACTTTTTTTTTTTTTCCTTTTGAGAGAAAGCAAATATAGTTGAAATGAATACAATTTATAGCTTGCTTTTTATTCTGAATATTCACCTTATCCTACATTCCTGCCTTTAATATTAATCAAAAAATACTATCTGTTGAGAACTTTACTGAGCAGTGGGGGCTTACAAAACTAGAATTTCATTGCAACAATGAAAATATAAAAATCTAGGAATTATTTTTAGATTTCAGCAGCTCTACATATTTCTGCCAAACTGTTTTAATTCTGGACAGGCAAAACAGTAGTTTTGTAGCAAAGCTGTAGTAGACCTAACTTCTTTTTTCCTTCCCTACATGGTGCCGTTAACCAGTCACCAAAATTCTGCAATGAAAGGGCAGCCCTATGAACTAGTGTGTGGTCTTCACTACCTTAAAAAATCTTATCTTTCTGGGTGTTGGGGGGAACTCATGTCTCTGCAGAGGAGATGAAACTGTCCTTTGACTTAGGAAGATTCTCTGTGCAATGAACTGGCTGCTAAACAATGGACTGGAAAATACATCTTCCTTTTGCAGCAGTGAAGGGAAGACTCTGTCCAGAGAACAGCAAGAAATACTGATATATCCAACTGGACTAGGGTGTCATCCTTTCAGTAGCCCTGGTGCTTGGACTGTCGTAGTGCCCTTCAGAATGACATTGACCATTTGCTGAGGTTGCTTGGGCTGCTACAGCGGGCAAGAGAATAACACATTGCTCACCAGGAAGCTTGAATTAAACACAGATTTCAGAAGCGAATTTTTGGAGAAGGATCTCTGCCCCCCCAAAACCAATTGAATTACATTTTGACATGTGTTCTCACAAGTCCTTGGAGCTTCGCTTAAGAGCAATTCAACAGAAAATTACTTGCAGGATTGTATGGGGCTCCCTATTGACTATTTAAAACAGGTGATGTTAATCACACTGAAGCTGATGCTGTGACTTGGCAGGTATGAAGTTGCTGCTTACATTGTGGGTATGCTCTTTGCTGAAAGTGGAGCTGGGTGACAGATTTGTATTTTCATGGGCACAACAGTGGTATTGCAACATTGCTACATATCCTGCTAAATAGAAGTTAAACAAATTTGAGAAGAGTTGGGCTTCCTGTTTGTTTTGGTTTTGTTTGTTTATTTTTGTTGTTTTTTTTTTTTAAGGAAAGAAATTATTTAGCACTGTTAAGAGTATGTATTTTCTCTGGTGAATGTAGATTTCAGTTTTAATGCCTCAAGCTAAGGATGATCACATCTTTTGAATCCACATGTATGGAAATAAGCGGGCAAGCACTAGGAGCTGGAAGCTGCTGTCTCAGGTGGAAGGGAGCTAATGTGTTGAAATGTGGCAATTTTGTTTTTTTGTGGGACAGCTTGGCTGCATGGTTAACTACAAGAACTCACTTGTCAGCAGCATCTGTGCTTCCCTGTAAAGGTGCAAGTGAAAGTTTGGAAATGGGAAATCCCAGGATTTTGAGGGAGTGGTGAATAATCAAAAGTTGAGAGTAGAACAATCGGTATCCTCATTTGGTAAGATGCAGGAAAGTAGAACAGAGGATGACTGTATCCTTGTCTGTAAGAGGAGCATTTGAGTACATGGCACAGGTTCAAAAGGTCTGGCTACCCTAGAAATATGTTGTAAAATCAGGCTGCCTCTTGCCCGGTGCATACTGAATCAGCCTCAATAAAAAGTACTTAAAAAGAACTCTGGCATATCCAATAAAAGAGTGTTAATGGTAAAAGAACACTAGTAAGATGAGAGATCAAGGCCCTTTGTCATCTAGATTTACGTTCCCTAATAAAAATATTATACTGTTAAGAGAAAGGAAAGCCATGTTGCCAGTATCAGGTATGATTTATGCACAACAGCAGTTACAAGAAAGCTTGGCACAAGTCTTAGCTCTTTTGTGGGATATGTAAGTAACACTAGACTTCATGGGAGGATCCAGGGGTATGATGAAAAATGTTATAGTTATAATGTTATATGTTATATGCATACTAAAAAGAAGATAGTGGCCAGAAAGGTCAGTAAACAGAGAGCAGAGAAGAGGATGGTCCTAAACAATTTGTCTTTGGTAAGAAGGCAATCAGACCTTTTGCCTTGTGGGTCAAAGAAATTTTTCTGAAATTTCTGCCTGTAGACAGGAGATCTTTTCTGCACAGTAAGTGGTAACAACAGAAGCAGATGGCTAAGAGCATCAGAAGGACTTGATGATGGAAAGCCTGTGCTCTGCTACTTGTGCACCTGATGCTGTCCTGCACTTGCCACCTTCCGTCTGTGGGACTGCATTTTGCAGATTGAGTGACCCTTATTCGCTTGTCCCACAGTTGGACTCCAGCTTGTTGTGCTGATAAAGTCTGTGGAGGTAGGAAGCCTCTATTTCCATGGACAGCCTCACCCTCACATCACCTATGTCCCTGTCTGCAAACTCTCCTTCTTTTTCAGAAACTCACAGAATCACAGAATCATTTTGGTTGGAAGAGACCTTTAAGATCATCAAGTTGAACCATTAATCCAGCACTGCCAAGTTACCACTTAACCATGTCCCTCAGCATCACATCTACAGGTCTTTTAAATACCTTTAGGAAAAGTGACTCAATCACTTCCATGTGCAGCCTGTTTTAATGTTTGACAACCCTTTCAGTCACAAAATTTTTCCTAATATCCAATCTAAGCATCTGTGACGTGACTTTGGATGTATTTTTCCAAGGGAATGGTTTCAGGGGAAACCATTTCTTCTGATAAATGGCCTCCACTTAAATTCTTGGAAAATAAGGGTACAGGAAGAGGAAAATCATGTGAAAAAGGATATAGCAATGGATGAAGACAGGAGAGACAGCAGAGAGCGAATGCTGGTATAGTTGGGGAGATGTGTACCTGTGACCAGGAAAGTGAATATGGTATATCATGGAGGATGAAGGTCTATTTAAGCCAAAGGGAAAAAAGTTGCCAAAAGTGTAATACAGCACAGTTAAGTAATGGGAGAAAAAACCCAACCTGGATGTGATAAGAGGGTTTCCACATACCAGAGGGTGAAGTTCCTTGAGCAGCCTTCAGATGGTAACCAGGCAGTGTTAGCACAGAGCTGATATATTTATGAATGAAATTATGTGATATGGATGTTACAGCTAACAGGAAACTGGACATACTGGTCAAAAGATCCATCCTATTTGTCAGTGTTATCCCAAATATGCATCTTATCCAAATTAAACTCTTGAAAGGGGCCTCAGTGTTGAATCCACACTATAGCACAACATAGAAAAAGTTGTTGCCCCTGTTCCCATTAAGCATACACCAAAGCCCTTCTCCACCACAGTGGAGGTGACCAGCTGAGGCTTTGCTGTACTACACCTTGCTTGTCCTCTGGCCCTTCCCTGTGTGGGTGTCTTCAGGGCCCTCTGGGGTGGGATGTTGGCTGCAAACTGGCAATGTTGGTGCATGGCGCTGGTCTCAGAGTCCCCAGCCCACACTCCCCCAACAGAGTGGGCACAGCCTCAGAGACCACTGCTCCTCCATGTTAACAGTGATATGGGAGATGGTTCCCACCCACCACAGCAAGTCAGCCTGTGCTGGAACAGAAACAATGAGCTGAGAAATTAAGGATAATTAATACCTTGTAGTTAAATAAAGAGGTCCAATGGCTAAAGTGTAAGTTAGAAAGCCAAAGAGTAGAAAACCAGAGGGGTCATCCATGTGAGCTGCAGCCAATGTGTTATCTACAGTTCCTTATAACATTGTTTTTAACCAAAAGTATTTAAACCAAAATGCTAACATGTCTTGACACTGGGAATGGCTAGGGGAAGAGGAAATATACCTGGTAGCAAGGAAAAGCTGTGATTCACTTGGACTTTTCTAGAAATGAGAGGTGGATTTATCCATGCATGCTTCTAACTGCAATTGTATTGTGCAAGTGTTGAGTTTCATTTCTGCTGCTGGCCTCTGATGATGAATTAATTTGAATAAACAGATTTTCCATTTCAAAGGAAAACCAAACTTCTCATCCTTTATACAGTATACAGTATTTTTCTCTGAACTCCTCCGCTTCATAGTAGTCTGGTTTAGCAATATTTTGGCAATTCAAAAATAAAACAATTCAGGGATGTAGTTGTATATTTCACATTATTTTTGATCTTAGTTTACACATCTTCATGATGAAAAGACATGGAATGGAATGCTGCATATTTTCACAAAAAATGTATTTTTTATGCATTGTACTTCTTTTTGCATTTGCCGAACAACATCTTTTTACTTTTCTTTTGTGGAATATCTAATGTCCTATGAAGGTTCAGTTAGAAGCAACTATCCATGGAGCTATTAAGAGTACATGATTGGCATACACTCACTATTGTGAGTAACGTCTAAATATTTTTCTTCTTTTATAAGCTGCTTACAAATTTAATACTGGAGTCTTTTACACATATATGTTTATATATTGTATATATTATTTTTTGAAAGGTATCAGCTCCAAATAGGTTCTAGAATTTTTTTAAGTTACTTGGTGCAATAAAATAGAGAATGTTTTGTGATGCAATTCAAAGTTTTCCAGAAAATTGAAATGAAAAGCCTCTATAAATATTTAGTGAGCTCTCCTGGAGCATTTGAATTTAGGCATAGTATTATTTCTGTTACAGAGTTGAGAATAAAATAAATGACATCTGCATTGCCACAGTATATATCAACATTGGCATTGCTGCCTGCTCTCCAATGTCAGCCATGCTCCATAATTTTATGGTTGAATAAACTTACTCCAAAAGCCCCAAATAACACAGATATCACCACTGATAATTTGAAGTGTTATCATAAATTCTCCCTGCTCCCAGAATGAGATATATTTTGTCCTGACTTTGTCAAGTTATGGAGTCCTAATAGATTTCTGTTGATTAAAGGGGACACTACCTCTTCATTAGCATGGCTTCTGGAGAGATATGCTATTGCTTGATAAAGGAGAAGCACCACTGAGCAACTTCTCCATCCATGCTATAACTGCATGAAGCTCTGCTTTCCCATCCACAGAAGATGTCTCAGAGCTACTTGAACTCTCTTGCCTCACTAACAAAAATCTTTCAAATATAGAAATGTGCTTTTGAGGTTGTACATGGAATGTAGCTACTACCTGGGAGGTAAAGAAAGCAGCAGGGAGACAAAATGGATGGTTTTCTGTCCTGCCCACTGTAAATGGCATTGTTGCAACAACATGGCTTTGAATGTCTTGGAAAACTGCCTCTGGGTCCAGGGTACAACAGTACAGGTACACACAACAATACTGCCTATCCATATAAGATGAACCCTGCATGATGATTTCCATATAACCCTGCTGTTGTTTGTTCTTACCCACCCCAGAAGCCTCCAGTGGCACTCTTACTTTCTGTCTTTTAAATGCATTTTCACACTGCCTCTTCCCGGGTACTGTACCCCTGTATTCAACTGCCTGGGACAAGCAGGGAAAATAGGCATCCCTTCACCTCTGTTTATTATGAATTTAGGGACGTCTCACCGTTGATGTCTGGTGGTGAGCTGATGCAGATGTGCAAGGTACTGTGTGCTGCTCCGAATGCCTCTGATGTTTCTATCTGATCCAGGAGGAAGAAGACAGCAGAGTTAAAGAGACACAAAAGGGAGGAGATGCTTCTTTTCCATGAAGAAAGAGGCCAAACACCATCACCATCAGTATGAAGCCAGTCTGTGCTGTTTTGACTAAGCAAATCACAGACTTATTTATTAATATAACTCAGTTCATCATTCTTATACTGACTCTGGCAGCCAAGATATCAGACACCTCCTTGTTGCACATTCTTAAAGTAAAAAAGTAATTTGCTGAATGTCTACTCATAAGACATGGCAACTTTAGGCATGCTGAAGGCCTTTGCAATTGGTTGCTCATTCCCCTTAAAAAATGAAGGATGGAAGTATCTGTTGTACAATGGCTGCTTTGGAATAAATGTAATATCATATCGCATCATCTTTTAAGAAACAATACATATTTTTTGTGACAACGGCACAATATTCATCCTGTTATTCCTTTCTTGTAACTCCTCATCCAACCAATTTTCTTTCATTCTGAGTCATTGACACTGAGGTGACCTTGCTGATGGCTGTATTGTGTGACTGACTTCTGAAGCATGATCTTTACCGTGTTTTTTCTTATACGCAATGAATGAAGTCTCTTCTAACATCAAGAGTTGAAGTAGTGACCCTATACAACGAAGCCATAAAATCCATTTGTAGCTTGATAGAAGAAGTTTAGAAACCTGTATTTCTGCAATGGAAATGCTGAATTTGTTCGGAATTAATTTAAATAATTATCTGGCATCTGAGTACTCAAACATTCTCAACTGCAAAACTTTCCAGCATATGGTACCTTCTACAGTAAATCCCTTTCATCTTGTCTCTCCCTTAGCTCCAATAAGTGTGTGGGTGGTAAACATGATTTTTCTTTTTAAAACAGAATCAGTCTAAGCATCTTTGTGCTGTCAGCTACACAAAAGCAAAATAACCTGCTAGCTTATTTCCACTTTTTGAATGAGTTTGTTCTGAAAAGATAATAAAACTTCATAAGATAAAGCACTAGAATGCAGTAGATGGTGTAATATATAGACCTTTTAGCAGCATGTACTTTGAGTAAGTACTTTCATTAATGAACTCTTACCTTTATAAGTGGTGGCCTATCTATTGGATATTCCCCTTGGTGAATGATTCATCTGAAGTCAGACCAATCTTATCTGACATATAAACAAGGTAAGTTTTCATCTCTTCATTATGTACAGATATCTTTCATATCATGACATTGAGGTTGGGTGGCTTAAAGAGATATATCTGCGTTTTACAGCTGTGCTGCAGTTGTCCTTTGTACCTTGCCTAGGATCTTGGGGTTTGACAACAGGGAGTGCACAAACTGTGGTTTTAACTTACATATCTCTTCCCTGCTCTTCACTGATTCATTGTGTGGACCATAAGTGCACATCAAGTGCAGGGAGGCATTATCCTATTGCTAAGAGAGCAATATCCCTTATAACATATCGTTATTAGGGTATCTTGTAAAAGACCTCGAAAAAGTCAGTGCTCAGAGTGTCCTATTGGTTATCTATCCCAGAAATAGAAGTTTGAAAGATCAAATTTACCAAGGTCACTTTGGTCATTATAATTAAGACCACAATTAAAGACAAGAAACAGCTTTTAGTGAGCTGTGGAGCACCAATAGTCTTACTGAAGACAAGTAGATATACATACAGAAGACTGTATCATTTATACTTAGCATACATTTTCTACCATTCTTGCTAATATTAAATACCCAAAGAACATAATCAGTGTCCTTGACTGTCAAAGGTATGAGATCTTCACAACAAACATACCTTATAGAAATATTTTAACAAACCAATCCCTAGCTGTTCTATAATTACTACTCACTGCAATCCTAATGTTCCTAAGGTTCAGCAGCAGCTTATAACATCATTGCTTCAGCATTAGGGGAATCTGGTTCTCACTTGATGGTAGGAAAAGAGACATAATTCTTACTGTAGGCTAATACATATTACATACATCATTAGGTAACGACCCACGTGGGGACTTGGTGCTGAGTTATTAATATGCTGTAAGTTGCATTCTAATTTACTCTGCAGTAATAAGAAAAGTGTTATGTAGACAAGCCTCATATAATTTCAGGAACAGAAAGTCCTGGTTATAAGGTTATATGCAACGTGCATGTAGACTGCAAGAGAATTTACCATAGCCTTTACCAGAGGGTTTACAATAAAAATACAATAAAGCTGATCATAGAATTGCTAAAACTTGTTTCCTTTCCAGAAGCATACCTTTAGGAAGACGGAGAGTAGAGTTTTGTTATTTATTATTTTTGCTTTTTATTGCTTATGGTTCCATTGAGACAAAAATGGAGCTTTTGCCTGGAGCGCTTACATTGCCTAAGGAAAAGGAAGCTGTACATAGAAATGCAATCAGCTGGCAGTAGAGCATAGGCAGAGCTGGTGTGCCTTTTATTATTACTGACCCTTACCAACACCTGAGACTTCACCATTTATACTCATCTATAACTTCTCCAAACCTAAATCATATGATATTTCCATGCTAGCTTTCTGACCTTAATAATGGTCTTTCAGAATGGGAAAGAGGTTTCAGAGACAGAAGTTTATGATTTATGTATGAATTCCCTGTGTTCCTGCCTAGGACAAGACTTACAAGGTCATAGGCTTATGTGGTATTTTTATTAGTTGGAGAGATGTACTCGCAGGTAGGAATCAATAGCCTTTTGACAGCTGATTTGGCTGCTTCTATTTGTTACTGCAAAGTGATGTTGGAGAAGACCTCAGGAGAAATTGAAACGTGGTTCTATTGAGAGGTTATTTATTTATTTTTAAAAATTTCTTGTAAATAACCATTCTTAGGACTCTTGATGAATTGTCTGCCTGGCTGAGTGAGCTTCCACAAATCTGCCAGGCGTGTGGCTGTGCACAAGTATCTCTTGGACTCAAACAGCTGCCCAAGCAGAAGACCCTCATCATTGGGGATGGGGAGGGGTGGGTGAGGAATGCTGAAGTGAGAGTGGGCAGTGCATCTCTGAACTTATGCAGGTGAAGCTTACTCATTCTCTGATGAGCACTCGTAGCGCTTTAACCAAGATGATGCACTCCTGACTTACTATTATTCCCTCCAGACCTCCTGTTTGCAGGACATAACCATGGATCTTGTAGCTATCAACAAATAGATGCCTGCTCTAGCTGCACCTCCCATGGGTAGGGACTTAAATGTTCAGGCTCTGTGAGAAAAGCAGATCTAAGAATCAATGTATTTTCTCTTTGCAAGTGCTTTCAGCCTTCTTCCTATGTGTGAAAGTGCTTCTCTGCAGCTCTGTGCCAGCTCGCTCTTCCGGTTTTCTTGTACTGCACATCAAGGCTTACCAGTACACCTGCTACCGTCTGCTAGGCCCTAACAACTTGTGTAATAAGCAGCTATATGACTCAGGATGACACCAGCAGCTGTGGCTTATTCTTCCAAACTGTGTTTAAATTATTTATTCAATTTACCAAATTTGATGGGGTTTATCTCACTTACTGCACTGTTTACCTGTGTAGTATTTTTAAAGTTTATCCACTACTGCCTTGCTCATTGCTTCATTTTTCTTTATTTTTATTTAATTCTGAAGTTTGAAGAAATAAAAATTTCTAAACAAGTAGTTCTGACTCCCTCAGAGAGATTTTAGTAACTATACATATTTATGATGATTTATTTGTATTACTATAAACTTTAGTCATAACTAGTTCTAAATGTCTGTCTTCTTAATTTTTCTTATTACTCTTTTCCTACTTTTCTTGCAGTAACATTAATCTTTTGACATGGGCAACATTAGTTTGCAGGACCTGTAAGAACAGTTCCTTTATGTCTCTGTATTAAGCAAGACTAATTCATCCATTGGTCTGATTGTCAGGGCTAATATTTTAGTAAGAAAAATGCCTGCTGAGAAATATTTGCATTATTAAAGATTATGAATAAACTGAAATGAGGGCAATTTATCTGATGAATAATAGCAGCACACTCTGTGAAACAGCCTTCCTTTTGTAAGATGCCTTGCAAAGTGGGCAGTGCTGATCAACAAGAGCGAGGGCTCCCGTGGAATCTTGTCTAAAGTGCTGCTGGAAGTCTGGGTCTTCCTAGGTCCCTGCCACACACCTTTACTCTGAAAATTTTCCTCAGGCTAAGTCTCAGATCCCAAAGCCTCAGATCTAGTAGTTAATTCTGCTACTTGCCTGCCATTTCATGAGCAGGCAGGACCTGGGCAACTGCATTGGTGGAAGTCTGCGGCCCTGGGAAACTCCACATAGCATCATCTTCATGAGACAAGCTCTGGGGGAACACCTCACCATCACACTTCTCCTGTTTCTAGTGCATGGAAAAGTTCAAATACATCTATATTGCCCTGTGCCCTCAAAACATGCACTAAGAAAAAGCTTTTAAATGCGATGACAATGAATTTGAAGATGTGCAAACCAATGGAGGTAACATCTGTGTAACTGCTAATGGCAGCAGATCAAGCTGGATTCTGTGAGAGCTGCACGGAGTTCATGCACTGTGTCCTGGCCTGGCACAGCCAAGTACTCGATTAAATTCTTAGTTTTGACATTTCTCCTTTCTTGTGAAAAATCATCTGCATTATACAGTAAGAGGGAATAGTTGTACTCTTACTGAAGACCAACTGAGTACTTAAAAAAATAATTAGGTAGACAGACAGGTAAATAGATCTGTGACTATGCCAAGGGTAAATATTATTCAAGCTTAGTCAGACCAATTAACAAGTGAATGTTTCAGTGAGCAGGACATGATTAAATTTCCCACTTATTTTCCATATCATTTTATATACTTCCCGTGAGAGGCAACCTTGTATGGCCTACTGTTAACACCAGGTAGATGCAAGAAAATTAAAACATAAGTGTAATCAATGTTTGCAAGTATATGCATTGTATTCTTTAAATAGAATACAGGACACATGCCTATGTCTTCTTTATCTCCTACTGACTATTTATTATTATAAGCACCAAGCCCAAAGGCACAGCATAGGATTAAAAGATTTATTATATCACCTCATATTTGCCCTCTCCTAATCCTGATGTATTTATAATTGTCTGCTCTGCTACACAATAACCCATTTTATTCAGAACATATCATTAATCAATTAAATTTAATTTAGATTGCTCTATAGTCTTTTTTCTTTCTTTTTTTTTCCCCTTGCTATTCTGCATTTCAGTCTCTGCTACATTCTACTTGTGTTTAACATGAATCGTTGCTGTTGGAAACTGGAATGATTGCCTGTGAGCCTTGAACTTTACTACCACAGGACTCAGAATTACATTGAAAATGTTCTGTTGCTTCTTTGGCCAAAATATCTAGTGGCAGAATTTAACTGACATCAGTGGAAGTATGCTATAACATAATTTCCCCTAACATCAGACTTGCAGCAAAGAGCCTTAAAAAATCAAAGTGAACACAGAAAAGTCTTTGTTTCTATATGTTCAGCATTACTATGCACATGGAATTATTTTTCAATTGCGTTATTGAATATCCTTGACAGTCAGAAGAGGTTCACGCTTTAGTTGCAAGAAGTTCTTATTTATAATGTGAGAATCACAAAGAAACACGGAAATGTCTTTCACTACTTGTCTCAGCTATCGCTGATGATTCCACAGAACATACTGAGTTTAGCTGTAACTTTGGGTGACTGCAAGAAGATCATGTCCCATGCCAAGGCTTCAAATGTTTTTAAACATTTGAAGCTTCAAAGTTTTTAAATTTGAGTTCTCAACAGAAAACCAGTTTAGTAAGGAAAGAACTTGGGTGACTTATTACTATCAGATAGATCTCAACTCTGAGTTTTCTCCATCTTAGACAATGAAATTTCTCCTTCCATTTTCAAAGATATTAATAGCATTAAAAAAGAGAATAATTTATTTAAAATGTATTGAATTTTTTTTTCTTGGAAAAAACTGAACAGATTTCAGTGCAAAACTGCTCCAATTATCCATTTAACAACTATTCACATATAGGCTCTGTATCACTGGCAATACCTGTTTAACAATTATTTAAGCAGAATTATGTGACTGGGAACCACCTAGTCACATGGTATTTGTTCAGTCATGTGGTTGGAGCTTCTGAAAACAAGTGGTCTCGCTAATATTTTCAAGAGCAATTGTCTAAGGCCTCAAGAACAACTAACACAATAAGATCAAGGATATCAGGCATCCCACAATTATCAATGAAACTTATATCTGCATTTTTTCATTAATTGAATACTTCTGCTTTAGGTCTATTGAACACCATATGAAAATTCTAGAAAGACTGACTGTATAATAAGAAACCACTTCTCCTTCCTTGCCGGCCCCTTCTGAAGATTTTACAGCCATCCATTGCAACACTCCAGTTTTTTGAGTCACCCCACCATGTGTATGTAATGGCAACTATATCATAGTTTTCCAGTGGCACAATGGCTTCCAGCTCCTTCTGTTTGTTGCCCATGCTATCTGTGTTGGTGTAGATGCGTGCCAGTTGGGCTATTGATCCCTCCACCTTTTTGGGGGAGAAGCTTCAATTCCTATGTGATGATTCTCAGGTGCTTCCATGGTTTCTAATGAATCAACAACCCTTATGTCCTTGTTGCCACATGGAACTCCATCCCCTACCTCCACTGAGATGGCTTAAGTGCTGTGCACATTCAAACAGGGACATTTCATATGTGCTCCAGTGTACCCAGAAAATCATGGAATGAACTGAAGGACCTCACCAGCACACCCTCCCTCAAACATTGGCATGCCACCCACAGTCTTAAAACTAGTGAGACTAGTTTTACCCCTTTCCCTCTTCAATCTAGTTTATTATTATATTATCGTATTATTATTTTTTAGGCTATTAGCAGGCACACAGTTTTTATATCTGTATCAGTTGATGCTGAATGCTGAAATGGATGAGGGCTGAGGAAGGCATAACCCCTTCTACACAGTCTGCCATCTGCACTATCAGCAGAGCAAGTCCACTGTCTTTGAGAAGCTAGAGGCAAGATGGCAAGGATGTTTGATAATATGAAATATTTCTTGTGATATATAAAGAAATCATATAGGATATGCCTTACAGATCCCTGTAAAGAGCTATAACAGCCTTGAGTATGCTTTGACTGGGTAGAGGTTCTATCAGTTAGAGGGACTGCTCTGTTTAAAAAAAGCAATATTCTGTTTAAGGTACACAGATTGGTATTTACTTTGAAGGAAAACCAGGGACATGAATGGTCTCATGTACAAGACATAAATTTGTATTGGCTACAATAACCAAGATGGAAGTTTTAAAGAGAAGGGCAGAAACACGTATGGTAAGCAGAAGTGGAAAGAATATATATTGTCAGAAAGCATCTCAGTGATATGATCTCTCCAGTGTGGAGTTAGGAGATAACTAGTATCACTCACCCTAGGAAATGTCCCTTCCTCATGACTGAGACACTAAAGCTACCGTTTAAGAACATTCTTCTTAAGTATGGTTTAATTTTACAATTTATTAGATTTAACTGCTGAGACTTTCAGTTGAGTTTATAACCTATTAATTAAGACTACCCCCTTCGCTTTGCAAGAGTAAACACGTTATTTTAATTTTTTTAGCTTTGTCACTTTTTTCAAGTGAGTCCAGACTAACTTAACTTATTTAAACATCTTCTTATTTCTACAAAGAAAATCCAAACAACGTATTTGAATACAAACACAGGGCGCACCTTTGGGAGCCTGTATGGAAAACACAGAGGCTGTTTTCCATAAAACTGTGACAGTCATCCCGAGAGCAGCAAGACTCTGGGAGAAATTTCCTTTGGAGAGCTTAATCCAAGGACCAGGCTTGTCCTTATAAAATAATCCCTGGCTTCAGGTAGCTCCCAGCTATTGCAGGTAGCACTGGTGTTTGGGTCACTGAGAGCTGAAGCACTGGTCCAGTGCGTGAAGTTTGCTGCTGCGTGCCAGCTCCAGCTTTCACATCCCACAAAGTGGGTGCTCCAACAGCTAATGGAGATGGAGATTTTCAAAGTGCCCAAACAGAGCCATATCACAGAATCACAGGATATCAGGGATTGGAAGGGACCTTGAAAGATCATCTAGTCCAATCCCCCTGTCAGAGCAGGAATACCTACATCAGGTCACACAGGAATGCGTCCGGACGGGTTTTGAATGTTTCCAGAGAAGGAGACTCCACAACCTCTCTGGGCAGCCTATTATCCTCACACTTACCAGTGTTCTGTTACCATCACTTGGAAAAAGTTTTTCCTCATATTTAAGTGGAACCTCTTGTGTTCCAACTTGTACCCATTGCCCATTGTCCTATCAGTGCCTGTCACTGAGAAGAGCCTGGCTCCATCCTCCTGACACTCACCCTTTATGTATTTATAAAAGTTAATGAGGTCACCCCTCAGTCTCCGTGTCTCCAAGCTGAAGAGACCCAGCTCCCTCAACCTTTCCTCATATGGGAGACGCTTCACTCCCTTAAGCATCTTTGTGGCTCTACGCTGGACTCTCTCCAGCTGTTCCCTGTCCCTCTGGAACTGAGGGGCACAGAACAGGACACCATATTNGAACAGTTTGTCTCTGGTTGTTTCAGCAGGCTGATAAAAGCAAAGATGTATTTTCTGCTCTGAGAGTCTCTCTCAAAGTGATAGAGCATGCTGCAACCTTTGGATAAGGGCCTGGATGAACTGCCACAGCCATGGGGAAAGACGGTCATGGAAAGAGAAATAATTGGGTTATTTTAAGTTGGAAAACACCTATGCCTTCAACTGTTTTATTTGCTGGTAACTCTGAAAAAACTTTGTGTAATGTTACCAGGCTCAGTCCTCAATCACAAAGATGAAAACTGGCACACTTCCAGAAAGTCTTTTCTTTCAGACCCTTCCCCATCTTGTACCAAGCACAACAGTTTGACCATGCTCAATAATATTTTCAAAGCAGGTGCTGATTGTGTCATTCCACTTTACTGTCTGAGGAAGCACTTTGTACAATACAGTATATGAGGTATCAGTGAACAAGTTTTACACAGACGATCACTGCTGTCAGAAAACAGAGGCTAATATTCTTTACAGCACAATCTCTTAAGAGACATAAACCTGTAATAAAGTTTATGCAATGCTCTGAATCATGAATATATACAGGAATAAAGAAATCTTATTTTTCATTATTTTTTCCAATGGAGAAGAGCCTTTCTGCTACCAAGTATCCTGAGGACATAGAGTCAAGCAACTAAAATCGCTCCTGAGACAGCATGCTATCAAGCATTGTACACATCCAAATTTAATAGTGAATGTTCTTTAGATTACTTAACAAAACACCTTGAAATGTGTGAATTTCAAAACTATTCTGAAAAGGCATGTTTGAACAGTGCAGGAAAAATAAAGACCTTTTCTTGTGCAAGAGAAGACAGTACACAGTGGGACCCCTTTCTAATAAGGCAACAAACAGAAAACAATCACTGAGATGTAACACCTGCCTTCATGAAACCCCTGAAGTACTGAATTTGCTTAGCAATATTTTGTTTGCCTTATTGCAAGCATAAGTTATAATTAACTTACTTAAGTACAGTTGCTTTTTCCTTGGACTGAAGACTATATTATTCCATGAGCTCATTTCCAGGAGGATTTTGCTTTGATTCTCTGGGATTTTTAGGTGCATGGAGAGGAATGCCTGTATGAAATTATCTTCTCAAGTGACTCTGATATGGGATATGGTGAAAAAGACAAACGCTTGTCTTGTGCAACAGATCACCTGAAAAATGGGACTGTACAGATCACATTTAATTATTGCTTCCTGTAAAAGAGTTTACCCAAGTTCTGGATACACAACGAGGAATGTAGTCTGTACCTGGGACAGAGTGGAAATGGCTTTCACATGAGAGATTACCAAATTGCAGGCTAAGAACTGTTCAGAAAGTACAGTCAAAGAAGGAGTGGTATAGAATGGTTTCCCTCTATGTAGAAGAATGGATTGACTGGACAGGGTTGCCTCTGAGAAACTTATGACAGCTGACATGATGAAGGCTAAGGTACTGAACAATGTTTTTGCCTCAGTTTCCAATGGTAATCTCTCTTCCCATGTATCTTAAGCCTCTGAACCTCAAGATGGGCATTGGGGGAACAAAGTCTCTTCCATTGAAGAAGATAAGTTTCAAGGCCACCTAAGAACCCTGTGGGAAAGTAATAGAAGAGTGGTGAGGAGGATTGTAAGTACGCTCAAGTGACTTGCACCTGGGGTGCTGGGAAACACATACATCATACAACTTGTTTAGTCTTGTATGCTTGTGGGTAGAACATCTGCACTTAGATAACATAAGTTTGTGATGGACTCAGGGACATCTTATCTTGCCTCTTGAGATTCCTGCTCTGCTGTTGAAGAAGATCAAAGTGCGTGCTTGAACCCTTGAAACACCAGCTAACGCACAAGGAGTTGAATCACCCACTCTCTCCTCCACACTGCAGCTAACAAGGACTCTGGCTAAAAAGGACTCTGGCCATGGGACCCAATGAGATGCATTCCAGGATCCTGAGGGAATTGGCTAATGTGGCTGCCAAGACACTATCACATTTGAAAAGTCAAGGCAGTCAGGTAAAGTCCCCACTAAAGGGAAAAAGTGAAATTTCACACCCACTTTTAAAAACAGCAAAAAGGAGGACACTGACAACTACAAACCAGTCAGCCTCAACTCTGTGTCTGGTAAGAACAGGGAACAGATGCTCTTGGAAAGACATGTTGTAACATGTGAAACATGTAGTAGACAGGGAGGTGATTACCGAAAGCCAGCATGGCTTTGGAAGAGCAAATGATGCCTGACTAAACCGACCGACTTCTACGATGGATTGACTGCATCAGTGAACAAAGGAAGAGCTACGGATGTGTTATACCTGGACTTCTGTAAGGCCTTTGATACAATCCCATACGTCATTCTAAATCAGAGAAATATGGTTTGTATGAATGGAATGGATATAAAATAGGCTGTATGACCATATCCAAAAGTTATAGTTGATGGCTCAATGTCCAAGTGGAAACCAGTATCCCTCAAGGGTCTGTACTAGGACCAGTACTATTTAACATCTTTATCAATGACATAGACAGTGGGATTGAGCGTACGCTTAGCAAGTTTACAGAGGACACCAAGGTGAGTCCTGCGGTTGATATGCTAGAGGGAAGGGATGCTGGAACCGATAAATTGTTTATAACACGCAAAACTTAGCCTAAAATGTAGGGAGCACATTACAAAAACATGTGTTTTATTCATATGTTCTAACCCTCTGGAATCAAGTGACTGGTGATTTGACAAATGTCAAAAAAAGCCATGATTTTTATTTTCCATGTAGTATGCTGCAGTCAAAAATATTCAAGCAGGTGCTAGGGAACACATTTAAATATGTTAGGGTCCTTTGTAGCTTGTGTGTGGTGATTGAACTCTGATCAAACATGAGAATATTTTTGCCCAGTAAGCTTTCAAGATATTTGGTAATTGTCTACTCACTGTTCAAGTTCAAGATAATTTTAACATTTGTAGACAGAGTACTTTCTCCAAGAAAGTTTAATTTTCCTCTGTCTGTCACGGACTAGAGCTAAAGCCTGAAAGAAATCAGGGGCACAGTTATTTAAGTGGAGGACTCAACACATATCTTGTATTCTGGATCAAATAAATTACTAATTCTCTACTTACCTTCTGCTGAACATACAACATGCCTTCAAGAAGAGTTTCTATGAGATTAGGATGAATTAGGGACTGAGCCATGGGTTATAGGATGTGAGAAATTTGTAATCAAACAACTTTCAGTAAAGGAAATTAATATCATTCCCACCCTGTATTTACCCCAAAAATTGTAATGTAGAAAAGTTATATATTTGACACTTTTTAAAGGCATAACATGTACAGCAATTTTTTCCCCAAGTGAGAATAGGGAAAGAAATAAATTTCAAAGACATCATACTTCAAGGGGTGCCAGAATTTAACACCTCCTACCATGATCTTTCACTTTCATTTTCCTTTCCTCCCAGAGTATAATTGCATGCCCTCAAGGTGATGAAAATAGGTAAAGAAAGTTGGTCAGGGTCAATTACTTGTAGTAGGACTCATCTGTCTAAATCTTATGTCTATATTTGAGTTACCTAACCTTGGTTCCCTTTATATTAAGCGAAGGGAGATTTTCAAGTATATTAAAGAGATATTTAAGACAGGTTAGATGAATTGCACACAAAAAGTGCCATTTTATTTCTGCTGACTTGAAAGGGAGTCTAGCTCAGATGTAGACATAGGTCAGATGAGCCCCACTCTAGATGTTTCCTTTCTTGCCATACCATCAACAGGCAACAGCGTTTTTCATGGCATCTACAGCAATAATTGCTATCCAAAAGGTCACTCTGAAGGCTTGATGTGTCTGTCTTCTTTAAAATTCATTTTAACAAAAGTTCATACTCTGAAACCAAACACCAGCATAAAAGGGCAATCAAAATTGCCTTGGTTTATGGAAAGGTATGAACCCATAGTCTTGGTTTTACAGTCATACAGTCCTTGTCCCGGGAAACCTGACTGGACCATATCTTAACTGTGAGATTTTATGAAATCCAGATATGTTTAGGTGTCTTGCCTGTTATGATTCCTTTTAGAAGAAACTCATATGCCCTCAGGGTGAGAACCAGGGTGTGCTTCGTAACAGTTCACTCGTGTGATCAGGGGACGAGGCTTGTACTATGGAATTCAGTGTAGACACAGCCAGGTGTGTTCCTATTAAAAAAGTGTAGCTCTTTAGATGAATGAAGAGAAAAGAAATAAAAATATTAGTGAGATTCTACCTACCTCTGCATTTCTGAGTCTAACACCAAATACCACACTATGGTGTCATCATAATCCCATAAAAGAGATTTGGAGAACTAGACAAAGCCAGAATGAAGGTGTATATGAATTCCTACAGACATAGTCACATAACAAGTGTTAAAAAAAAAAGACCGCAAGTTGCATTAGTTCTATTAAATCAATATTCAGTAAGGAAAGAAAATAAGCCAGTCTTTAAGTTCTCTCCACCTAGAAATGGAAGGCATTGAAAGGAACGGCAATCCTCCTGAGAAGTGGCAGGTTCATTTTCAAAAGGGCATTAGCATGATTAACAACTGAAACAAAGTCTAAGGGCAGTGATTGATTCCTTCCCACAATGCCTTCAAAGTAAGACTTGACTTCTTTCTGAAAGCTTTTGTAGACTATGTTTTGTATGAAGTCAGACTAGAAGGTCCTCTCTAGCCTTAGAATCAATGACCTCACTAACTACTTGGACAGTGCGTTAGAGTTAGCACATTATCGTGCCATTGGGGCAATATTACCTTCCCTGTGCTACAAATTCATGCACTGCACTCTAACTCCCAGCCTCTTATTTCAGGTTGTCTTCTTGATGAACATAGCTACTTTTCCTGCTGTCTGAACTCACAGAGCAGCTCAATACCAGCAGCCAACAATTGTTCATCATGTGCTTCAGCTGATAGTAACCAAAGAGGTGTGAGTGACAGTGAATCTCTAGGTGGCTGGAGAACCTAATATTCCCTGCAGCTTCTATCTCTTTGAATGTACTGAACCTCCACTACTTACATTTTCTTTTTGCTTAAAACTGAGAAAGCTGTTAGGTTTTGCTGTTCACTACAGCGGAAGAATGAATGCCTTTCTGTTAAGGAAAATGAAACAATTATGCAAGGACTGTTTGCAATTGGTAATATCACCCTGACCATCTAGACTTCTGCTTGTCATGCCCTTTACCTCTTTCTAACCCTTTTCCGTATAAAATTTCCCTTCTGGATGGCAAGTGCTCCCTAATTCTACTTCAGATCCCTACTGAAGTCCCATTTCTTAGTGTAATTGTAGAGCAGTAAGTCAAAGACATTCATTGAAATTTTCTCTGCGGTCAGAGAATTGTGCAGGAGGGCTGCTCTGTGCCAGCTGCCATCCCTGAGAGTCATATTTGTCATATACTCTCGTAATTATTCTTGTGTATTTATTGTCTGATTTTCCTATGTCTTCATAGCCTTTCCCCCCTTTCTCCTCACAATTCTATTAATTATGAATAAGGGCATCTGTGGAGCTCCACTGCCAGCTATGGTAATTTGCATATGTATGAAGTTTTGCCCTGTCATACTTTCAATGCAGGAGAAGGTCTGAAACTAAAAATCTTAAGGGGAAAAAGAAATACTGGGCTCTTGAATCTCATTATATGCTGGGGTGATCCAGTTGCTATGGAGAGTTATTCAGATCATGATAAAGCAGTTACGTACACATAGTCTGCTGGATGGCTCCTGGACTCCATTGACCACATTGACTTAGCTACCTCATGCACATGGAGATACCTCCAGCATGGGCACCTAACCTGAATCTCACCCTTACTGTCATTTTCTAGTTATTATTTCCATTTAATTCTTCACACAATGGCCTGGTTTTAAATGTGCCTTCATTCAGTCTTGTTGACAAACACCTCTGGTAGGAAGTGAAAGAAATGAGCATGGAGGTGCTCGAGTTAAGGATGGTGATAGATACAAATTTTTCACTTCCAGAGTAAGTGCTCAGACCCTTATTTTGTAATGAATAAGGGAGATATGACACCACCATCTCTGCTTTGAAAGAAAACTCCATTTTGTTGGCACTGTGATGCTGCTGATCTATGTTAGGTGTGTGAATGGCTATGCTGAAGCTTCTTCAGCTGACAGATAACTGGAAACAGCTGCTTTCTGGATCTTATTGCTCTTATGCATGTCATTTGAAGACACATGCTGTGTTTATCTTAAGCACCAATCTTGTAGAGATGCATACTACACCTATTTTGGCATCTAAGACATGAATTCTATTTAGCCTGGTCCTGTGCCAGAAGGTAGCTCAGTGCAAGGATCCAGGAACTATTCTCTTCTATAGCTTGCCCCCATTAGTGTCTCAATTCATGCCCTTCTTTTTTCTGACATTGCCTACGACTTTCCTTGGTGTGACTCAGTGTCATAATATCTGACTTGTGAAGGAAACCCTGTTCGTATGCATCCTGTAAGGCTGTAAGGTGCTATCATAATGTTAAGTTTAACTTTTTTTTTTTTTTCCCTGTGTTTTAGGACACCAATCACAGAGTGGTTGAGGCTGAAGGCACCTCTGGAGGTCAGCTTGTCCAGTCTCCCTCCTCAAGCTGAAACACCCAGAGCCAGTTGCTCAGGACTGTGTCCAGAGAGTTTTTTAATATCTCTAAGGAGGGAGGCTCCACAATGTCCCTGGGCAACCTGTGCCAGTGCTCAGTCACCCTCACAGTAAAAAAGTGTTTTCTGATGTTCAGACAGAATAACCCGTGTTTCAGTTGGTGCTCATTGTCTCTGGTCCTGTCACTGGGCACAACTGAAAAGAGCCTGGCTCCATCCTCTTTGGACCTTTCCTTCAGGTATTTATTTCCATTAATAAGATTCCCCCTGAGCATTGTCTTCTCTAGGCTGAACAGTCCCAGCTCTCTCAGCCTTTCCTCATATGTGATGTGTTCCAGTCCCACAATCATCTTTGTGGTCTTTTGTTGGACTCTCTCCACTATGTCCATGTCTCTCTCGTACTGAGAAGCCCAGAACTGGACGCACCAAACAGTAGGCTTTCAGTCCTGATATACAGGCACAGGTCTGGAGGAGTAGGTCCACAGCCACTACGAGTTATTCCCTGGGAAGTTTCAGCTCTTTGTTTCCAGAATTTACTGAGGTGGCATTTGTCAAGCGTTATTCAACTTTAGTTTAGTTTAGCTTTGTTCAATTGCTGCTTTGCTGAATAGTAAATCAATGTCGGAAAAGGTTTATGAATGTAATGGCAAATTGCACATAGTTAATGAAAGGGTATGAATAGATAATCAGGTTATAAATCAAGTCAGAGTTTTAGACAAGATTACAAACCGTGAGAATAAAGCCTGGATGGTTAGTCATAGCTTCAAAAACTCATCTGTAGCCATCACTTTTTCAAAATTCGGTTATTGTTCTTAGGACAGAGTTGTGCTTGTGTTTGTGTTTTTGGGCTTATGTTGTCTGGCCATATTCCAATCTAAATAATTATATTTGCATACATCAAATTTCCTGTGATGTTTTACATTGTTCTGCATTTCCCTTTCCAAAGCTTTCATTAGCATGAGAAAATGGCAAAATGCTCTTGTGTTGCTAATGCAGTCTTACAGCTGTATTTTAGTGATGAACAAATCATCTTTTCTGAAATGTATAGATACAGACATATAGATCTATCAACACATTTTGTATACTTTACTGGTGAAAAGCATGGACGGCCCAGTCATTATTGATGCACACATACCTAATTATTGAACTGTAGGACAAGTGAATACAACCTGGTCTTTGCCACCTCCATGCTTTGCCCACTGATTTATTTCCACAAGTCTTGTTAATATTCATCACTAGTCTGACAAAGAAGATGCAATACCAGAGAAAAGTTAAGGTCTAATATTAAAATTTTTTATTTTTAGAACATATAATTTAACAGTTTAAAGTTAAAATCTCATTATTTTTGGCATATATTATCTCCTGTTCTGCTCCTAGTCCCAGCTCTGTTCCATATATATCCTAGAGGTAGCTACAGTTTTTCTCACTGGTGATATAAGTTGTAACTAGGATTTTTGGAAATGCAAAAACTCTCTCTGCCCATAGTAGGACTGAAATAATCATCATTGGTAGAAACATTTAGGATTTGATCCTTTTTCCATGGATGTAAGTTGGGCATTAATTTAAGTGATTTCAGAGACAGGCATCAAGTTCTAAGGAAAGGAAATTTTTATTTTCACAGCACATGGTGAAGCAAAATGTAGTAAATTGATTTCTGCGTGTGTTAATTAATTTGATTTTGCTAACGAAATATCTTCAAAGGAAATTAATAGAATTAATATCCTCTCAGCGTGCCAGGACGCTCACTCATGGTCTCAAAGAGCTATCGCCTCCTTCCACCTGTTTTTGCCAGTATGCCAAAAACACCTTCAGTGGATGTGAACAGATTGTCTTTAGGGAATGCAGTGACTCAACCCTGCACAGAGAGATGAGAAAAACCCTCTAGACTTCCTCCAGAGGACTTATAGATGTAAGCAGTCTAACTCTACTGATTCTGATTCGTTCCCTGGAAATGTCATATTTGAAAGTCCAGTGGGTTTGTTGGCAAAGACATCTATATCTTTGTTAGATTTCACCTGAGGCTGGAAGTGTGGTACTTTTGCTATTGTGCTGCAGGTTTGTGGAAGGCAGGACCCCTTCTTTTGGAAGCAGCATGATAACATGATTCAGACAAATTTTTAAGATTTTTTGACAAGGGGGAAAATAAGTAGAAAGGAAAAGGAAATAATTTTTCATGCCTAAAGCATTATGTCAAAAAGGCTCTTAAATCAAAACAGGGTTGTTCTAGATAATATTTTTCTTTACTGATTCAAAGGAAGGGAATTGGAAATCGATGATCCATGAAAAGATATATTTTTAGAAACGTTTTCAACTAAAGGAAAACAGAATTCTATCGACAAAAAATGAAATGTTGGTACAATGGCTTGTTTTCAACAGCATGACAAACATTGTTTCCACCTCCCAGTCTTACAAGGCAGTATTTTTTTAGTACCTAATTTTAAATACCAAAAGTTAAAAATTAAAGTCAGACTGAAATTATAACAGTCTTAACAGTCTACTCCTTCATACTTTTACTTAGCAGAATTCTGTACTGAAAGTGTTTTCTGGTTGGTTTTGGGCTTTTTGTTGGTTTGTTTATTTGAGTTTTTTGTTTTGTTTGTTTGTTTGGTTGGTTATTTTGTTTTTGGTTTGGTTTTGGTTTTTTAATGATTAAATTCTATTTTAAAACAAAAAAACAAATAGGGGTACATACCTATAAGGGTATATTTGGGTTGGATCGGTTGGACCAGTTGGAGAATATATGGCTAGACCAGCCATCCAAGAAGTGTAATTTAAGTTCTGAATTGGTACTCTGACATCTGTCCATCTCAACATCTCATCAGAAAGAAATGTTGTGTTAACTCTGATTTTGCGGCATCATTTTGAGCAGAAAACCCTCACCAGACAGGGTGGCCATAACCAGCATCTGTTGTGAAACACAGATCTCTCTATTGGAAGGAACTCAGGAGATCAAAGAGGGTGAGACAATCTCAAAGCTGTAGTTTATTTTGGTCATAGAATAATTCAGGTTGGAAAAGACCCTTAGGATTATTGAATCCAACCAGCAGCCATTCTTTACATACGGCATCCTCCCCTGCACCGTATTCCCCAACACCACATCTAAATGATTCTTAAACACACTCAGGGATGGTGACTCAACCACCTCCTTGGGCAGTCTATTCCAGTGTCTGACCACTTGATAAATAACAGAAACTTGTAATTTCATTATTTATTCCTAGTATTCCACTGTGAGACTTCTCTTGGACTTGTTCGGATCAAACAAATATCTTTGTTTTAGTCCTTTTTTCTCCATCCTTTGCAGTTTTTCTTAACACAGACTGTCTGTTATCCCTGAGGCAATCTCCTCTACCAGAACCAATGATAACCTGAAGGCATCCCAGTTCCCACTGCAAATCATTGAGAGAATGGTAAATGTATAAATTACTCAGGACTAACTCGCAGAGGGATTTTGTTGTTTGCAAATCCTCATTGGTAATTGCCCAGCCATGGGTGCAGAAATAGCCAGAGTGCTTGCACATGCATGGATCAGAGCCAGACGGGCAGGAGGGCCAGTGCAGACACCCAGTTGTTTGCACCAGGATCTGAGCAATGCTGCACTGCCTCATGTGGCTTTACCACTTTGATCTCTCAGAGCTCAGATCCTCACACCACACATTACAGCTCATATACATGCTCTTGCAAGCCAGGAAAATGCCCTAATTACCAACCAAAGAGCAATCACTACTAGAAAGAAATTGACTAAATCAAGTATGAAGCCAAGAATTAACAGGAATACTGCACCACTTGTACCATTTCATCAAAAGGTGCAGAGATCTTTCTATTCCACAGTTACCTGCAACAATCTGTAAAGACCTGGCCAGATGATCTAAGCTTTTTATGAGTGAGTAGACAGGACAGATGCCTCTTTTTGAATCTAGCTTCGGTACTGTCAATGTTAGGATCGTAGAAAGTAATTTAATTCCTTCACTTCACAGATCACCCCAATTAGATATTTGAATTGGCAACTGCTTGGGAGTGGATGAATTTTTAATTCTCTATTCTCCTTTTGAGGGAAGTACATAATATTATACATGATATTTCTCTGATGCAGAGGCATTAGTGCTTCTTCCTCTCTACTAGAAAAATCTTACCTGATCCCATTTGATATCTTAACAATCACATTTCATTAGCTGTTCACAGTCATTTGCATGACCAAGAAATACATAATTTTTTTCTTTTCTTCTTGCCTTGCAAATGACAAGCTCCTAGTTTATAACCAAGATTCTTATTATCAGTTCCTAAATTCATGATCCTTTATCCCATTCCTACAATTTCCAGGACCAGACAGAACTTCCTTTACTACCTCCTCACCCTTGTATGCAATAGTGTTTCCCAGCCTTGTGTTACTAACAGTTTCTGTTAGCATAGTATTGCTCTCTTGCTCCATCTCATGAACAGTTCTAAATAAGCTCAAGCTCAACATTGATATTTGAGTAACAGCACTGGCAAGAGTCTTCTAGTCTCATAGTTTCTCTGCCAAGACAACCCATCCTTGGCTCCCAGCATCCCTCTCCAATTTAGACGTCATGTAAACAATTCCTGTCTTCTCATGTGGGTATAAGTTCTATTGAAGTCCATGTTCAAAACGATCACCATATTAAAACACACTCAGGTATTTGACTCTAATCAGATTTGTCTTATACAAAACAGGTGCTTCAAGATCAGCAACAACTATTTTAAAGAAACATTTCAAAGGTTTTAAAAAGAGGAGTGGAAACTATTTTTAATTATTTTCTGATCCCTTTGCCTAGGGAAATGAGTGTATTAGTTACCATAAAAGCAATTACCAAGACTTCTAAGGGAGACGAAAATTAAAAGAATAAATATAAAACTCCTCCAAAATGATCCAAACAGGCTCCTAATATATGAGATTGTCTCAGCTTTAACTCCCAGTGTCCTGTAATCTCGCAGCACTGTTCCCACAGAATACCACTCTTCTCTCAAGAAGCTCATTTTGCTTGGCCTCATTGATTTTATTTGTTATTAGTGTTTTGTTCATAGTGATTATAAAAGTAAGAGCCACGATTAAGTTTCTGAGACATCTATCTGAAAGTTAGTTGCCACAACAAACACTAGGCTATTTGATATAACAAGAACTAAAGTAGAACCTTGGTTGTAAAATGCATTGTGGTTTGTCTTTAGTGTAAAAAGGGTGTGTAATGTCTGTTAATGGAGTAGGTAAAAAAAAAAAAAACAAACAAAAAAACCCCATTAGAAACCCCTTAATAATGTGGTTGTTCAACATATGTTAATGTTTTTTTAAAAAGCACAGATATTTCCATGTGAAGAGACCTTAAAATATAGTACTGAAATCCAGCTCTGCTTTTAACTGTTTTTTGGGGGTTTTTTATTAAATAACTATTTCAAAACTCTGTCACTCTAACAATAATGTTGATGATGGAATGTCATGTACGTAGCATTAACCAGCAGAATAGTTCAGCTCAAGCACGTTACAAAGACTATGTAGATGAGGTGGTTTTACAGAGAACAGTTAGAGAAGAATGCTGACATCTTCATTTATCTAACTCTTACCAAATGAGAGGTGTGGTCTGTATAAAAGTTGCTAGACTTTTGCTTTATTAAAATGCTTACATAATGTTGGTAATAGTGTTAATTACATATTTTTCTGTACTTAATGTTCACATACTATATTTCCTATAATTTTAATATCTTTCCTACCACTGTTTAAGAGAGATGAAGCTCCTTAAAAAACAGGTATAACTGACCTGTCTCTTTCTAACACTCAAGAGCCCTGCAGACAGGGAAGATTTGGTATTTCAGGCTGCAATATCTGATGCAAATAAATCTTGTATTATCAGGGATGAATCTTTAGGAATAGGGCAGAAATTTCACATTTGGAGGAGAGAGGAGTAATTTCTCTGAAAGGCTGGTGCATTCAAGAAGTAATAAATTATTTTAATGACCACCTAATGGTAGACATTACACAATGTTCTCTAATTATTAATCCACTGAAGACAAGTTCACTGGTCTGAGAAAGTCTTTCTGGTGCATAACTTCCTTCAGCTTGATAAGGTCACTGTTCATCACTGTTTCTGATTGAAATCTGGCTTTGAAGAGGTTCTCTGGTGTCTTTACTGCTGTTTTCTCCTGGATGGAAAAAAATACCCTGGCATAAAGGAGTATCCATTGTTGTCAAACCTGACATGACCGTTATCACACTCCATCCCCTCCCACCACTTCCAGAGTTTAATGGTTTCAAGATTTCTTACCCCCATCATTACAGAACTGTATCCTGATACTTTAGCTGTCACTGCATATCCAGTCTCCTTGACGTTTGCGCACTTTTGGTTTTATGAGCTCAATGTAGTGCTGCAGAGAAACTGGGAGTCAATGCAGTGCTGTGTATGAGACATATAATACTCCTATTAATCTGCAAGATAAAGTCAAGCATTTCCAGCGTAGGACTATGCTGATATGCCTGTGTTGTTTCTAATTCCTGAGCCTGCTTGGGTATTTCCAGATTATGTATAACTTCACCTTGCCTCACTGTGCAGTAAGTCAGATGCTGATACCAGACATTAATTTTTCAGGTCTGTCACCCCTTGAAACTCTGGTACATCAATAATTCCCTTTTGCTTTCTTATCTGTAATTTCCTTTCTTTCTAGGCTCAGTCTTTTGTCTTTAGCATGTGTGTATTTCTAAAGCTAATACTCAAACTTTTAAAAGATAAAACATTATTTACCAAAAAATCTTTCTTCCCTTCAATATTTTTGTTGAGAGGCAACCAATCCATAATATCTACCCTAACTCCTGATGTAAAATATAATCAGAATTTATGCCTGGGCTTCGGTTTGACCATGAAAGGCTTCAATAAATTTAAGAACTCTACGATTCTCATTGAAGAACTGCATTTTATATCCATTTAAACCTTTCAGACTTGTTTTGCTAGTCCCCATATTTCCCAATCACTCTTGTTATGACAACTTTTTCTTTCTTTTTCTTCCAGAGGAAGGCAGTACTCTCACATAAGAAGAAAAAAAAGGAAAATAGAATATAGCCAAAGTTTGTTCAACCATCTTAAAACTCTGCATGGGTGGCAGGGCAAATGTGTCACATTATTGTTTGATTTTTCTTTTTTATGCTATAAAGATTTTTTTCTTTCTGCTCAATTTCCTTGTGAGTTTTTCAAGACCATATGTTTCCCTGTATCAGCAATCAGAATGGATTTTACTACCTGTGTATTATTGTGCATATATTTGCTATTTAACAAAAGATCTTGACTTCAGATATTCCAGACGAGAGCCATGAAGCTTTCCTTTCTGCTTAATGATGCAGAAAATTTTCCTCTTTGGACTGAAGAAATTCTAAAGAAGATTGAAGTTTTGCCCTGAAGGATTCAGCTTTGCATTTACCCTAAGTCTGTCAATCTCATCATAATACAGAAATCTTATGCTGCACGTCTACCCAGTGGTCAGCCTGGGAATTCAGCTCTCTCTGTAAGAATGAAGGACTTTAATATTATTATAATTTTATCCTCTTTGTCTAGTAAAAAGACACAATAAAATTTATCTCTTTCTTCTGAAGTCTCCACTTCCTTGCTGTTTGGTATCACCAGCAAACTTCATCTTTGTACCCTCGATCCCATCATCCAGATTACTTATGAAGATATTAAGCATCATTGGGCTCAACACCGATCCCTTGGCGGCCCCATTTGTCACAGGTTGCCAGTTTGAAAAGGAGCTATTTACCACCACTCCCTGGGTGCTGCCTGTCAGCCACTTACCCACCCACCACACAGACTACTTGTCTAAGCCATAACACACAAGTTTCTCTAGGAGTAGCCTGTGGGAAACTGTACACAAAGACTTGGAAAAATCCAAGTAAACAACATCCACTGCTTGCCCCTCATTAACTGAGCAGGTTACTTTATCATAGAAGGTTATCAGGTTTGTCAAGCATGATTTCCCTTTGGTGAATCCATGCTGGCTTTTCTGAATCACATGCTTCATTTGACTTGGGATAGCCCTCTGGAGGATTCATTCCATAACTTTCCAGGGACTGAAGTAAGAATGATGGGCCTCTAATTTCCTGGATCCTCCTTTAAGGCCTTCTTGTAGACAGAGGTGACATTAGCCTTCTTCCAGTCTGACAGGGGACTGGTTGACAGGCGGCACCCAGGGAGTGGTGGTAAATAGCTCCTTTTCAAACTGGCAACCTGTAACAAATGGGGTCCCCCAGGGATCGGTGTTGAGCCCAATGATGTTTAATATCTTCATAAGTGATCTGATGATGGGATCAAGGGTACACTGATGAAGTTTGCTGGTGATATCAAACAGTGAGGAAGTGGACACTTCAGTAGAGAGAAATAGTGTAGAAGAGAGCATGCCTACAAGTGCCTTGACCAACTGATGGGCTGGTGCCTCAAGCAAACCCTGTTAGACACAGCAGAACCCATGTGGTATAAATACCTTACCTATATATAGGAGTTGTATGTATATATATATGTAGCTATATGTGTATGTCTATATATATACACACAGATGTAACCACAGCAAAAGCTGAAGAGGAGCTTATGCTCCACCTTCAGTCATAAAAGGTATCCTTATTTCTTATGCTTAGAGGATTTCTCTTCTGGAAGCATTCGAGAACAGCTATTACATTCATTAGCACGTTAATCACTTGTTAATTAACTATGACTTTCTACAGAGCTGCCTGTCAGACTACTAACTAGGTCACAAAACCAAACCCTTGGTGAACAATTGTGTACGGAGACCCAGGTGGGAGCATGCCATGATGGGGGTGGGACGCCATGGAGGCCAGGCCCCTCAGGACCCCCTGCCATTCCCCATGCCATAGGAACCCTTGGGAGCCCTGGGGCCAAGCCAGACCCACCTGTGCCCACGCCTGAGGCTTTCCCTGGGCACCTGCTGTCAGGCCAGGGCACTGTGTGGGGTACGGTGGACAGAAATTGTCAGTGGGGTGTGAGCAGTCAGTCAGTCATTTGGAGCTGGGAAAGCCTGGTAGTGCCCTCAGAACTCCAGCAGTGTCCTAAAATACGTGCTTTTCTGAGGAAGGCACAGTAACCACAGATTAATGGCAGCTGTTCAGGAAATTGTGCGCATCTCTGAAATGTTTATATACTTTTCATTTCAGTCTTCATGACTGAGATGCATTTGAACTCATGAAGAAATTTTATATTAAAAAATACCTTTCATCAATACACAAAATGAGGCATCTGGGAAAAACAAAGTACATTTCTTGTTTCCTAAAGAGCACATTTCAGTGTAATATGTTTGTGAAGACCCTCTCCTCTGAACCTTCTCCTACAGCACCCATTCCTGTGCATGGTTGCCCCTGTCCTTCCAGTAAGTAATGCAGTTTGCCTGGAATACAAGGTAGGGCTAATAGAAGTGTGTGAAAATCAACAGACAGGCAGGCAGAAGTTTGACAAGACATCCTGGAGAAATATTAAACTGTGGTTGTTACTTTATACTTTCAAAGTACCCCATTAATGTGGTCAGGGTGTTGCAGGCACATACATCACTGTGCTCTGCTGGATGCAAGAAGAAGCAGCTGACAGCCCTGCCATGTATTATCCACACCCAACAGAGATCACAGACCCAAATTCTCTCTCTGCAATGACCTATAATTCCAGTTGTCTGTTTGGACATGACTGTATCCTCTTTGTTGCAAGAAGCATGTATAGCACATCACTAAAGCTTGACACACACACAATGATTTTCTAATATTCAGGAAAATTTTTTGCACTTTGGTAATGATGTGATGTAGGAAAAATGCTTACAGTTTATGGGAAGTCTGTCTGCAGTTTTTCCTTGGTAGCTGTAGGCTACTCTGTAAGATGCTCGAAATAAAAAGGGGGAACAAGTAAGAGCAACATAGGACAGAGTGCTCCCGAAATACATGACATTCATACAGAATTCACAGAGAACCAGATTAAACTCATGGTTTCCTCTAAGCTCACCTCAAATGCAACACCATATGTAGTTTTTTAGGGTCACAGCATAAATAAACAAATGCTTGAATAACTGACAAAAGCAACTTAAGTTTTCTTTGAATTTAATGACCATGCAAGGAAAAGTCTTCCCCAAAACACTAATCAGGAAATAAGAACCAACTTTAATGTTATATGCAGCAAGCAGCTGTGAGATAATTCATAAAGAGATAAGTCTCCAAAAGATTTAATGGCCCATGTCAGAAGATTTTTGTCGGTGATTTTGGTTTTTTTTTCCTAAAGTTTTTTTTTTTTAGATTTACTTTGAAATGTCCCACACAAAGAAAACAACAAACTTCTGGAACATTCTTCTCAGCAAAGGTTTATTTTCCCCTATTAAAATGTAGTTCTGTTCATACCTGCCACTCTCTATCCAGAACATTTCTTCTCCCACACCAAATTATAGTTCTTCCTCCTTTTATTGCAATTTCACATAACTTTCCCACAGTGTTACTATTTTATCTGGTATTTCTCCTCGGCTGTGGTTCTGTAAAACTGGTCATCTGTGTAGCCATTTAGTAAAGCTCCAGTAAAAGATACCTTAATTTTCTCCTGTTTTTTTTTTTTTTTTTTTTTTGCTTATGCAGGCTGGAATCCATCAAATTTTCCCCTAAGGAAAATTAGAGAGGAGGCAATCTAGTAAAGTTGACAAAGTCAGTGCAAATATTTGATTGTTGTCATAAGTGTATTGGCCGATTCGCAGAGTGCAAAACAAAGCAGTTATCTAGTAAACTAGTCATCTGCAAACTACTGGACACTGTAACAAAATTCTGTGAATGAACACCAGATTTTGGATTTACCATCATAACATGGGAACTACAGGGCAGTCAGTCTCACCTGTGTGCCTGGCAAGATCATGGAGCAGATCCTCCTGGAATCTGTGCTAAGGCACATATAAAATGAAGAGGTGATTGGTGACAGCCAACATGGCTTCACAAAAGGCAAATCTTGCCTGACAAATTTGGTGGCCTTTCACAATACCACCATAGCATTGGTAAACAAGAACAAGGCAACAGACAACGCCTACCTGGATTTATGCAAGGCATTTGACACTATCCCACATGACATCCTGGTCTCAAAATTGGAAAGTCATGGATTTTATGGATGGATCACTTGGTGGATAAGGAACTGGCTGGATGGACGCACTCAAGAGGTTGTGGTCAACAGCTCAGTGTCCAAGTGGCAGCCAGTGATGAGTGGTGTTTCTCAGGGGTCGGTACAAGGACCAGTGCTGTTTAATGTCTTTGTTGGAGATGTGCACACTGGGATAGAGTGTACCCTCAGCAACTTTGCCAGTAATGCCAAACTATGTGGTGTGGTCGACATGCTGGAAGGAAAGGATGCCATCCAGAGGGACCTGGACAGGCTTGAGAGGTGGGCTTATGCAAACCTCATGAATTTCAACCAAGCCAAGTGCAGGGTCCTGCACCTGAGACATAGCAATCCCAAGCACAAATACAGGTTGGGTGGAGAATGACTGGAGAGCAGCCCTGAGGAGAAGAACTTGGGAGTGATAGCGAATGAGAAGCTCAACATGAGCCGGCAGTGTGCACTGGCAGCCCAGAAAGCCAACCCCATCCTGGGCTGCCTCAAAAGAAGCATGGTCAGCAGGTTGTGGGGGTTGATTCTACCTGTCGGAACAGGAGGGGTGGAACACAATGATCTTAAAGGTCCCTTCCATCTCTAACCATTCTGTGATTCTGCAATTCTAAGATGCCAGTCAGGCTTCCTCTTCCTTTTCTGCACAGCATGGGAGGCTGTACTCTGTCACTTCAACTTTTAGTCCTCACTACTTAAATCTGACACATAAGAAACATAATTTTGATTACAAGGAGCCTTGCTTCAGATTCGTGCCTGCAGTCCTTGAAAAGTTAATGTGGCAGCAAGCTGTTCAGTGCAGTGCTTTGAAATAGAGCTTCCTCCCATCCTCTCATTATTTCTATACAATGGGCATAATAAAAGGATAAACAATCGGAGTTCACACTTGGTTTATAGAGGTATTGTGGGGGAAGTGTTGAGTAAATACTAGCATAAGTGGGGCTGTTCCTTTTGCACATGAACCACCAGGGTACATAAAAGGCTGTTGGTCCACTTTTCAGTGAAGAGATAGATCTTAAGAGGAAGAGTAAGGAGAAAAAAAACAGAGTAGAGCTGAAAATGAAAATGTAAGGGAAAAAGAGAAAATACAGGGAGAACGGGGGAAAGCATTGACTTTTGCTGTGTCCTGTCCAACTACTTAAAAATCTAAGTTACAAAAGGTGGATGAACAAAAGCAAAAAACCATCCATTTTACCTAAATTAGTTCACCCATCCAGTTAACGCTGCTATATGCATTATTGCAGCTATTAATCTATTAATGACACCATTCTTACTGTAAAGCCACACTTGTTACATAGCCCTCAGGGAAAATGTCAAGTGCTGTTATTTAAAAGAATAATTAGGGAACTTACTGAGTTCAATCAGTGTGTATATGTGAGGAAGAAAAAGAATTAACAATGGCCTTTATGAGTTTGAAGACTCTATTGATATTCCTCCATTCTTCCTGAATTCTAAAGCCTTATTACCACTCCCAAGAATAGTGGGAAACAGCCAACAAGTGTAAGATAGGTACCAAGTCATAATATAGGTGCTATATTAAATTTCAGAAGATACCTATTGGGAAAAATTTTCTTGGGCGCTGCCACAAAATCTGACTGATCTGGCTGCTTGTGCAATGATAAAACTGTGCCTTACTTCTACCAGGACTCCTCAACTCATCTGGTTTCTAGCCCTTCAACCCATGCTTCGTGCATAAAATCCTCTGTGGTGGAGGTATGTAGGACTCTCATCTTTACAGTACCTCCTGAAACCCAGAACACCACCTTTAACCAAGGGACTGCACCCTGGTACCATCACTTCAGCATCTGCGTAGCAGGCCAACAGTAGTGCTTCAGTGCAGTGGTCAGCTTTCCACTGGAAGATTAGTTAGGAAATGACGGCATTGAGAAGAGCAGGCAGCATTTTTATAGAGTGGTGTTATCTTGGTTAAGAGCAATAAGACACAAGTGCTTCTGCAGCTTAAGAATAAGGACTCATTCCCTTGCGGAATGATCTAAAATGTGTTTGCCTTTGTGTATTGAATCAAGGAAATTGTCTTTCTGACATGCGGAAAAATCCTGCATTTCTTCAGACATGTTTCAGCCAAATCAGTCCTTGTCTTAGGTTCATAAGGAGTCCCAAAGGACCTTGTGGGAAAAACTGAGGGCAGCCCACACACTGGGGGGCTGGAGAAAAAGGAAAGAGGAACAACATAGTCAGAATGGTAGGAATGGCTAATACTAAACATTGTGCATTAATTTGGACCTTCACTGTATATATTATACTGGTAAAAGTAATACTATTAATCAGGTATTTTACCTGTATCCTCAGAGGGTAAGGCTATTGACCTGTACAGCTACACAAGCTCAGTTCTTGATCTAACAGAGCCTGACAAGGAACAAACTGAGACTACAAGCAGTAGAGCCCCATCAGCCCCAATCTGCCACAACATGCACCTTGGACCCTGCGGTGCAGCTAGACCACAGCGCTGCACTGTGTGGCCCACCAGCCACAGCCTCATGTTCGCTGCTTCGGAGCAAAGGCAGGGGGAACATATGTCAGTCTGTAAAAGGCCATGCAGACAGCCTCAGCAGGATGTGAGATACCTGGTGAGCAGTAGTAAACCCTGCCGCACATAAACAGCTAGAATTTCAGGCTAGATTCTAAAGAGCAAATAAAATATTTTATTTCCTTGTCAATATTTCTCTGCATGCTTCTCTAAACATGTATACATCACCTTGACATTATCTGTCAAAGGCAAACACTCACTGAAGATGAGCATTTTATTTATACTGTAAGCATCCTTTAGTTTGCATGAGTACAATTAATGAGCCATCAGAAAATCCCCAGCACGTCAAGACTGCTTTTTACATAAGCTAAGAGGCCACATTATTTTATAACTAATCCCCACTCCATCTGTTGAAACACTCAAACTGAGGAATGCATGAGAAATGAGGAAACGTTCTTCCCCCCTGTTCTCTATTGAAAACCTGATTCTGCCAACCTGACCCATCAGGAGTCTTTAAATCTGTGAACAGCCCCCTGAGTCTGCGGGGATGGATTTACTGGTGGAGCAAAGCAGCAATCAACATGAGCAAGGAGGACAGAATTAGTTCATAAACACGTTCAAGTGTCTTTTTTGGAGGCATATGGTCATTTAGTTAGCATACTGATGGTGGTGGATTGGAGCTGGCAGTAAGTTAATGCTTTTTCAGGACTGAAGCTAGCAAGGCTAAGCACCTGATATGATTATTTCTACAAAGTCTTTTACTTTTGCTAATTTAGATATAATTTTTGCTTTTTAGAAATTGAGAAAGGAGGAATTTCTGGGGATATTGGGCATAAATAACTCTGAAATCCTGTGTCTGCTCCAGGGCTGTCTTACCACCATAGTGTCTTTGGCTGTAGCTACATAGTACTGAGACACTATCTCCCGTTTTTGGCCCAGAGCCCTCCATCTTTTCTGGAATGCAATGGATACCAAAAGAGAACTTGATGAACATCGTATGTCCCCAGGTGGTCCTTCGCAGAAGAGCTCAGAACAATACTCTGAGGAACAGACCACGCTAAATCATGCTCTTGGAACAATTCTCTATCTGCATGGATAGCTGTGTTTACAAGTTTTCTTATAAAGCTGCGCCCACTAAGTACAACCCAGGTAGTACTCACACAAAACCCTATTCACCAGAAATACCCTCAGAGGAGCAGTTTATCCTAACAAGTTCTACTCACAGGGAGTCAGAACCAGCGCAAGGACATGCCGTTGCTTTGTTTTATGCTTAGGGCAGTAGTTTTCGTGTTGTGGTTGAAAAAATTCCAAGGGTCTGGGATCTATGCTGAAGGCACTGAGCAACGAAGGCTACAGTTCAGCATGTGCTTTAGATCACCATAAGCCAGCACTTCTGGCAAAAAAAGCAACTCAGCCACTCACTTCTGTCCCCAAATTACCTTTTGCAATGTTCTGGCACAACTTTTTATATGGTTACTTGGTAAACCAGAATGAGAAGCTACCCTGAGTGATTTGCTTTAGGCAGGTTTCTTTTCAGCCAGATTGGTACTCTCATCCAGTTCACTGAGCAGTTATAAAAGTGGACATGCTGACTTAAATTATTCATCCAACTGCAGATTAAAAAATGCCAGCCTAGTGTCAGTACGTTTAAATTCACCAAGTAGAAATTCAGATATACCAGCTTGCTGTATCTAGGGTCTGCAAATGGAAAAGCATTGAAGACTATGTATATATAAAGCTTGATGTGCACTCATCTGTATTTGCAGTCAGAGTTGTGATAAGGGACCTGCTCCCAGCAGGGAACATGGGAGCCTGTGGCAGTCACAGCTCAGGAGCAGATTACTGGCTGACACTCTAGTTATCTCCCATAGGTTGTTTGCTAAGAGAAGAAAAATCAGTCACTAACCAGGAGCCAAGGCTGTCTGTTGTTAGACAGCCCCATCCACCATTGCCTCTGTAAGGCTCCCAAGTGACTCTCTATGGAGGCAGGATGTCATCTTGTACCCTGGTAGGGGATTTGTCACATACGCTGCACAAGTATATCTAATAGGTCGCTGGGGCATTCAGAAGGTTAGTCTTATCATGGAGCCTTTTAGTGTTCCCATGGGACATTTGTGCCTATAACAGCTCCCAGCACCCTTGGATTGTGGCCAGAGAGAAACATACCCTTCAGAGACATGTGCAAGGAGCACCCTGTGAGCATTAGAGCTGTGGGTTCAGTTGTCACCTCCTTGGCACGCAGGGATCAAAATTTTGGACCCATCCACTCTGAAATAAGCCACAATCAGGTCCTTGCTAACGTCTTTCATAGTAGCTTTTTCCCTTTGCTTTCGAGTCGTCATTTAATGGAGAGAATACAGTTCAAATGAGATTGCCTCCTGCCAGAGTTGTTAGTGGAAATATCATCTGTACCCTTTCCTAGTTACCTAATTCCCCTCTCTCTTCCCTGTTGATTAAATGTCATCTTCTTTCTTTGTTCTTTTCCAAAGGAAGCTAATTCTCTCCTCCAGCTGCAGTACATCCCTTTAGCAGCACAAAGTGATGCTGCCCAGTGGCTTTATAAACATTTCCAGCACGCTGCTCCTTTCCCCACTGCCTCCCCAGTCCTGCATGTGGCAGCCTGGAGAAAAGGCCAGGCACTTCTCTTTTATGATAGACCATATATATGCCACCACAGGACCCAGATGGCGAATCAGATGAGAAAAGTGCTGCAGTGACTGCCCAGAAAAATTTGGTTTAATACTGCTTGAAGAACAGGGGCCAAACTAAGCATTAAATGTGATAGTGCATATAAAAGCCTGCAGCTTCTTAAGAACATAATTTGTAAAACTACCATTTTGTTGAAAATCTCACTTTTTGTAGTGCATCTCTCCTACTGTGGTTTGAGTTTAGGGACATTTCCTAAAGCTATTGTTGGTAAATAATTTACAGTGAGGAATTTAACTTCATTTCACTTCTGCAGTATGTGAAACAGCTGGGGCAAGGTCCAAAGAGCACTTAGCAGCTTCCAGAGGCATGTCAGTGAAAGGCAGACACCTGAGTGATCCCAAATATTCCACTTACCTCACCAGGGTATCCCAAATACCTGCCTGGGATATCAAAACATTGCTTATGTGATAAAAGCATTGCATTTATACTCTACCCAGAAGAACTGTTTTCTTGCATGAGGTAAGCAAGTACACAGTGGCACTCTCAGGTGGGTATCTGGTTCTCCAATTAACTCCCTTGGTTTTTTTAAGGAATACTCATCACTCAAAGCGCACTCTGCTGTCTCAACTCACCTCTTGAGAAGAGGATGTATGCTTCTCGCACCATAGTGTAGAGCCTTGCTCCAGGATTTGGGGGGGGGAGGGCGGGGGGCAGCTTCTTAAATGTAACCACAGTCCCAACAAGTAGGGATGCTTCTTAGTCCAGAGTTTAGAGGATGAAAACATCTTCTGCCTCTCCCATTGGAATTTGGTCATATTGCAAAACCACCCCTAAATCTAGGAGGAAAAAAACAGCCTTAAGTCTAGGAGGAAAAAAAATAAGGTATGAGACAGAGCCTGTACTGCAGCTAAGGTGCTCAGTTAGGAGCATATTTTTCTTACCTCAGTTCTACGTAAAGTCTCATAAAAAGTAACACCTGCCAACATCCATTTAACAAATCAACTAATTCCTTTTGCTCTCTGCAACCCAGACCCTTCCTGGGAACATACACACACAAAAAGAAACCAAACCCAAAAATTTATTGAAAAGTTGAAACTAGGAGAAGTTTTAATAACTGGAAGTGACATTGTATAATTGGCACACTTTAGAAATACTAATGATGGGTTTCAGTAGCCATAGCACCCGCAGAAGAATGATTGCATCTCATGCTGGTAAAATCTCTATGGATTTCCTTAGGAGGGCAATGCAGCTAGCATTCTACTCCAATCATTCTATGCACAATGGTTTCAGAAAGGAAATGAAAAATAGTTTCTTTAATTGAAACAATAGAGGTGACAATGAATTTTTACTAATTAGGCAAGTTTTTTTGGTAAGGGTTCAGCATTTATATACTTCACAGAAATATAGCCTATGGTAGATGATCTAATCATCCCTCTTGGTCTTCTTTTGTACACTATTTATACATCTATGTAATTGAAATTTGTAGTATAATCAGAACAGAAGAAGAGTTACTTATTTTCATTGAACTGCTGTATTGTTTCATAGAGCATATGCAAGAGCTCACAGTGCAATGGGTGAACGTCATCTAAATCAAAAACAGGGAAGGCACCACACTTTGGCAAATTGCACGTGCAACACTGATACTGAAAAAGATTACAAGGTCCTACGTGCTTCTGCAGTTGTGGATTGCATCGCAACCTTGCAATAGTCATCATAACAGAATCATCAGTAAAGAGCTGTACACCATTTTGATCAGCTCTGGACCCTCCCTAAGTCTTTTTTTGCAGAAACAGAAAAATAACCAGTTGCTTGGAAGAACAAAGTTGATTTGAGACAAAATAGGGGAAGACCTCAGAGATAGTAATAGGTCAATGCAATATATATATTACGTAAGGAAAATCTATAGTGATAGGGATCCACCTAACATAAAGATAGTTCCTCACAGGAACTATGCTGCAGAAACCCAGATAAATTGCTGTTCTGAAACTCCTAGTTTGCACCATGCTTTTAAAATGTGATTCAGCCAATAACCAGTCATTCACTAACTATTGTAGCTGTTAGTTCTCACTGATATTTTTTGTTCCATATTTTATATTAGCTCAGCAAATTTGTATTTTCTTATTTCTTTGCCTGAAAATCGCAAGTCCAACTACTTCAATGCATGATTTTCCATTGCCTGAAACAGGCCTAAGACCTTATAGCTGTGCTTTTGAAAGTCAGAAGAGACTCCTGTACTACATAAACTAAAGAATCATATCCCACAGTCCCTGAAGTGGAATGTTTTGCTCCTTCCAAAGCAATTACTCACTTCTGGGTTCATGAGCCATGGTTCAACTAAAGCAACTTTTCTATAGAAAGACCCAGTGTGCCACTAAGAAGATTCAGAATAACCTTGAATTTGTCCATCTTGCTATAACACCTTTTGCTTGTGTGTTTGTTTGGCTAGGTTACATAGTTTCACATACATACATTTCCTCCATTTAAAATAAACAAACACAAAACTATAGGTATGCATGTATGTATACATACACACGCTTTCCATTTTGTACAGTAGCTGAAAGTAGCTCATGGAGAGCTCATTTCCCTTTTCCAAATTGTCGCTGAGGCTGCCCATGGTCCCCCCAGATCTGGATGAAGTCACTATAAGCAGGGTTTTCTTGTACTCAGTGTCTGGCAAACTTTATTATAAAGCACCATTGACAGTTGTGCCAATGTCATGGTCTTTCTCAAGAACCTATTTTGAGCGCTCCATCCTCTAAAATGCAAGAAAGTAAAAACCCTGCTCAAGCTAACAAGGCACAGATTCAGTTAATAGAGTGCAATATTGAAGAAGTGATAATGAGACACTTTAGGTTAGGGAGTGATTATTTTTCAGTACTGGTAATTAAGAAGTCTCAGCAAATGAATGACGTCAAACTGCCTGCTAAACACATTTCCTCAGACACTATTTTTAAAATGAGAGGAAGAAAAGAGATTGTGTAGAATTAGTCTCTGCCCAAATATGAAGCTGCAAAAGATCAGGCTCTACCAGTTGTTTTTCTATTTATTTATAACATACTTTTATTGGATATAAAGATTCCAATCAATTGAGAGAGTACTGCAATAAACCATTCTTGAACACATAATTGGAAAAGGTAGCTGAAATGGTGCATAGAAATATGCAAGTCTATAAATTATTTTGCACATATTTTGGACTTGGTGAGATTAATTAATCAATATTTTAAAAATTTAAAAATGAAAAGCTCAGCTAAACAAAATCAATTCCCCTGAATTTAATTTTGTATTAAAAAAAAAAAAAACTACAAATATATTGTAATTTTTTGGATGTACAAACATCCTAGGCACTGACGATCATTCTCCCACAGTCCTGTTGAGATACTGAGTTACAAAAAAGCCCCATGTGACCAGCTCCTCTACCAGTTTTCCAAGATAAAACAGTGATAATAATTTAAATAGGGTAATCCTGAGGCCAGGATTAGCTCTGCTTCTCTGATTTTCTGGAAAGGTGGTTTTATCCATCAAAAGTTTGTGTGCTTAGTTTCTTCCTTTTAAGAAATACAATACTGCAATTCATTGAACAATCTCAAGCCTAGTGGTGGTAAAATCTTGTTTGCTTCATATTTATATATATAATTTAATCTTTCTGAAAAGCAACCATCACAGTCTAAATCCGATGTATATTGTCTATTTATCCTTAATAATATTAAGAATCTAAAGCCAGTGCCTTCCATACACAATAAAGTAATTTTGGTTTTATATATTCCATTATTCCTCATCTATTTTTAAGTCATTGAAATTGTTTGCAGAGTGAAGTGTTTGCTATGTATATAAAATTCAGTGCATTTAAACAGAATATATTATAAGTAAATTGTGTATTCATCTATAAACAGCCATGTCTGCCTTTTCTGAACAAAACTTAAAAGGTATATTCACTGCACAGTTGATATTAATCTTATGATTACCCATTAGATTTTAGTACAAGCGTGTCTTAGCTCAGTTAATAATTCATGTCCCCTTGGGTTTCTAGGATGAGTTATTTCATAATTGAAAAAATGCAGATGAGCTTAACAACAAATAGCAAGCTGTCATTTTCATATTTCTTTAGGAAGGGGACTATCACACTGAACAGAGAACAGGGGCTTCAGTTATATCCAAGTAGCTAATCTCCATAATCCATCCGTTCAGTTTATCTACCTTTCTGTAAATTAAAGCAGTCAATAACGTGCCACAACCATTTGAGCACTCCAGGGAAGAATGTAAAACATTTAGAGATGCCATTCACAAAACTTTTTTTATCTTAAGTTTATAATTTGATGCCAGACAGACAATGACAGAAATTGCATAAATTTTCAAGTATGCAATTGTTTAGAGATCAGTTGATTTAGTGGCCTGCTGGTTAAAAGGGAGGCTCTGTGATTCATAAAACTTTCAGTAAGGACAGAGAGAGCCACCCACACTGAAATAGCCAGTAATTCTAGTTTAACACAATAGTGTATATTGATGCTGTGTTCAAGAAAGGATTAAAAAAAACCCAAAACAACCTAAACCTCAGAGAAGCTGTGGCATGAACGGATTTACGATTTCATTGGCATTCTACAACATAGTCATGGTAATGAAAATAATAGTAATAGAGAATCAGAGAAAGAGACGACTGCAAGCCACCAACTGCTTCCTTGGTTTATAATTTAACCCAATGGTTTCCACTGACATTTCCTGTTCTTTTCTAGTGATTTTTTTTTAAGAACTGTTGGACCTCAGTACGTCATAGGAAGAATATTTCAGATCAGGTTGTGGAGTTGCTGTTGTAAGCATATCTGTAATTACTGGAGAGTTTCTAATTCTATGGAGAAAGAGTGACAGGTCTTACAAAGTGATATAAATCCTATGGGAGGTAGTATTTATAGCCTCATATAATTTAAGGGATTCTGGATTATTTCCATAGTTGAGTCACCCATTTTACAGTCCTGCTCTCTCTGAACAATAAAGGAGAAATATGTTGCTGAAGTAGGTCTGGCAGGAAAAAAATGCAGTACAGAAGTAGTGAGGTGAAGTTAGTACACAAATTAAGGCCATGTCTACACCAGAGAGTTTTAATAGGAGCGTTACTGCTGCCATCTATTTTCTGAGTATATCTATTTCATATCTATCTTCAGAGGGTTTGATTCCACCTGTGTAGTGCAGGTCACCCAGACTGGTGGAAAATACAGTTGCTGTGCTGCAGAGAGGCATCCCTTATTCCCCATTTGGCTCCATATCTTAAAAAAAATGGTGGAATAGTAAAATTAGTTGCAGGGAACTCTGAGCTTTTGGTATCCTTTTCCAATTACCCTACTTGTCCCACTTCACGATCTCCACTTCCCTTTTTCTGTACTTTTTAAAAAGTCTTGCAACTTTACACTCAATAATTTTCTCACTCTCTTTGTCACATCATTGCTGTGTTCATGGGTGAGTGAACACTGAGGATGCTCATGTCCTTTTCAGAGCTACAATACCTGACACTGCCAAGCTGTGAAATTTTAGCTATTACTTTAGAGATAGTTCATCATGGTACATCCTAACGATCAATCAAGATATGAAATTGCTGCCTATACCTTTTTTTGCTATATTTCAATGTTCACTGTATGGAGACAGACATGATACCAAAGGCAGAACTTCAGATTCTCCCTGTAAGCGTCCTAACCGCTAATGTCAAATCACACATGCACTTTGCCTTTCTGGCATCAGAAATCTTGCACTCCTATCTGCACTGGCTCTAAAACGTAATGCCAGGAGAATTCTGATATGAAATAGATTAAAGTAACCCCAGATGTGGATAGACCCAGAGCACTAGGCTTTTTATTTTGCTTGGAATTAAGCCTCTAAAACCTGACTAAATCCTGGATTTCTTGTCTGTCCCTTTTGACTCTGAACAACTGGCTACAGAAAATGACGACAGAACTGAGAACCCATCCCATATCAATTTTTTCTCACTTAAGCTTTTACTTTCTGAAGCTAGCTTCTCATTTAGGATGCAGAATCTTTCCAGTTTATGTAAGTCTCATATAATGTACATAGTTAAGACTGTTCGAAGTAAAGTTTATATTTTCATTCACATTTTGTCATCTTTTATATCAGTCTTGCTATTTGATTTTTCACAGTTTAACCTACTACATTCCTTTCTTATACAGCTGAGAACCTGTGTAAGTGATCCTGCTACATTTTAAGCTACAAGGGAAGGTCACAATCTAGGGCCTTCTCTGCTGAGACCACGAAGAACCAGGATTGCAATGAATAAATACAATAGAAAAAGAGAAACCTTAGGACTGTTCTGAGAAGAATTTGTCATCTATCCTAAAGACAGACTACTAGAGTTTGACCAGCAAGTGCAAACTATGAAAAAGGCAGTCTGACTGCTACCTTTAACCCTCACAGTAGTGTATATACAGATTAGCTTTTCCTACTAATATTTTTTTTTCTCTCTAGTTGCTATAACTTTGCAATGAAAAAGGTAAATCAACATATATTGTGGGAGCTGTGGAAACATCAGAATGCAATTTTCATCAAATATAAAAGGGATTAAAAACTCTTCTTTTTTTTTTTTTTTTCTTTCCCAATGGGACTACAACTGAATTATAAATTGTTTTTTAGCTAATACGAGTAAATGGAATGAAACAGGGTAAAAAGTTGAGAAGCTGCTCTAGGTCTCATGCCACACCTTGTCCAAAGCATGCTACTAAACTTCTTATATATATTTTAAAAGGCAAAGTGAATCCGGACTTTTGAGGCTAACTCCCATTTTGGACAGGCATAAAGAAGAAGTCTGTTTCAGCCCGTGTGAAAATGTTCCTTTGAAGAGGCTTGCTTGTGCGTACTATATTCCAGTGAAATTCCTCCAGAAATGAGTGAGAACCACTATAGACAAGCTAGGTGATTAGACCACTGTCTAGCCAAGTAATTGGGAAACAAAATAAAGATTCAGCAGTATTTTTCCTGTAACTTAGGTGGTAAGACACATGAGACACTTATCAAGGGGAGGTTTTGATGGAAGCTGCTGAGTAGACTCTCTCTGTATTCAAGTGCAACAAAACAAACCACTACAGGAGAAAACGTGGTACAATCATTTCATGGGGTAAGTGGAATAAGGCGAAGGAAACAGTAGGAAGGAGGGAAAGGATCATTTACTAATTTATGTAACTGCTGTGTCACCATGGCAGCATGAACAAAAGGCAGGTGCTCTCAATTAAAATAATACTGCTGCCTGAGACAGTTACATCTAAAATACTGAAGATAAATACTTTTTGGCTTGCCTAACCTTGAAATACTTCATATTAAAATTGCAAAAGAGTTGAGATATGGCATCAGAAATATTAATCATTCACCAGCACTGCTTTGAACTGGATCCTGAGAGTAACTGTCCATTGACCAAAACACTTATTTGGATGCCGCAGAGGCATATCTCAAGCGTTGTGTCATGGTGCAGGTTTCAGCCTTGTACACTCACTGAACAATTCTGATAAAATTGATAGCAAACTGCATTTGGCACAGGAACTATTGTGTTATTCCTCAGTGCTAAGGAAAAACCAACAGGGAAGGGATATCTCTGTATCTCTAACACAATACAATATTGTGCAGAGAAACGCAGGCTGAACCAGCTACCTTGTTTACCAGTTACTGTGTTAGTGTAGCTTTCCACTTACATTAATTATCCTTTCTGATGAACTACAAAGGGTAGGAAAACCTTTGAAGATTACAAGACAACAAAAGAGAAAAGTAAAAAGCTAGGGAAAGATGGAGTAGAACAGTGAGGCAGCTGCACAACTACCTGGTTTCCACCAAGTTCTCTTACAAAGTGTTTGACTAGTAAAGATAAATATGCTGTAATTTTAGAAACAAGTATACCAGTTGGAGTGCAGGAGCATGTAATGAATTAGAAATTAGAAAAGAAATTAGGCTGTTTTCTTTTCCTTGAAAGCATGAAAATTGCCTTCTGACCTTGTTGTATATTGCAGTTTATAATTCAGTACGGATTTCCATGGGGCAATTTTATTTTAAGTGTCTGTTATGTGAAGTTTCACTTTTGCTGAATGACAGAGTATATTTGGCAATGAAGGTTAATACCACACACATAGCAAAAGAGTTAGTTATGACCATTACTACTACACTGGAAGCCAAGTGAGTCCATAGTGTCAGGGCTGCTAAGTAAGACTTAACTCTGTGATACCAGAGAACAGTGCGTTCATAAGTATTCCTGCTGCATGCTGTTAAGTAAAGATACAGTCAAGTTGCCAGCCATCACTGTGAGCAGGATTTCTTCAATTAAATGTAGACATTAATAAAGAGTGCAAAGGTAATAATTTTCATCTGCAATAATTCAGAGTTTTCATATTTAAGATTACATTCCCATTATAATCAATGGAGAGAAATAGGCTTTGACTAACCTTTGACTTTAAGAGGGGTTCAGGTGATGAGGCTGGAAGGAAGTACCTGTGTCACAGACCTGGATTCAAAAGATCTGCAGCGTTCATCAGCTGAAACATCTCTGGTCTGCCTCTTCTTCCCTATTCCCCTATTTTACATTGTGTAACAACCTCCTTTTCAAGCATTACAATATTTACATCTACATGTATTTGTTATATTGCACAAGATAGCCTTCATCTTTACACCTTCACCACTATAGAAAGCAAAGGCAATGGGATGGAAAGTAAAAAGGGAATCTCGTTTTTATTGAACAGCACTACCTGTCATCCCTTTAAAGATTGTTCTTTCTTTTTGTCCATGGTTATCCACTCATGTGAATCAGCAAATACCCTATCAACCTAACACAAGTCATCAGAACCCTATATTCACATGATTCATATGAGCAGACAACTAGAGTCAAAAGAAAGAGCTCTCTTTAAAGCTGTCAGTTGCTGCTGTGCAGAAACAAATGGGATCACATCCGTAGCATTGTTGACAATCCCTTCTTTCCCTGCAGCAAATGATACACATATTCATGAACACTCCAGAGGATTTATCAACTCATACTGCGCATTTTCCCAGAATACAGAAATGAGCTATAAAGTTTTTACTTAAGAGAAAGACGTTGTTTTCCTTGTGTGTATTCCTCAGAGTGCCACACTGCAACAGATACAAAGAAGATTTCAACAATCCGTGCTTAACAATAAAGCCGTCAGATGTGCTCCAAGACTTAATTTGAAATTACTTCACAGAGAAGCTCTGCAGAGCACTGAGGCTATGTTTGTTATGGTAGATGTGCAATGTGAAATACCTGCCACCAGTGCAGGTACTAATCCTAAGCCAGTGCAGTGCAGCGGTGCTATACCAGGAGACCTAAGCTCTGCAGACCCAAAAGGGAGACATTTAGTGTTCTTGCAATGAGCACAGGAATTGTTGGTTGAACCACTTTGCAAGCTTTATTTACCAATATCTTAATCTACGAAGACCTTATATTTGTCTTAAATTGTATATGATTTCTAGTTTTATTTTTCAAATACAATGCTAGGTAACTGTTATTACCCCAGACTTTTCACTATGCTCCTTAAATATATTGAGTGAAGTTACAATCCTCAAAAAAGGCTATGAAAAAAATTAATTTGATTTTATGTAATTCAAATTCAACCCACACAAGCCTGAACATTTACAACAGCTCAAATTAGAGTCATTGCAGTTTTAATTCCTTCATCTTTGCTTTCTGTCACAACAAATTAAGTTAGATTTGCTGGTTTGAGATTTTTTATGGCTTTCTGTGTTCTTGCTACTTAAATTAAAGTCCCTTTTAATCCGTGACATGATGTCTAACAACCTCAGAAATAAGTTATGACATCAATAGGATTATGCTTTTATGAAAGCGATGGCAAGTCACAATCAATAAGGCATTCCATAAAGTTATCAGCAAAAAGGAAGAAATATAAGCAAGATTTGAGAACTTAAACACAAATGAGAGAAAAGTAATATGGATATATATTTTTTTTTGCTTGGTATTTTAGAGGTTGTAATTATAATTAAAACCCAATAAATTATTAATGGTTGATATATTCAATAAATTAAACCTCTTATAGAATCACCACAAAAAAGACAGATATGGCATCAGAAATATTAATCATTCAATTTATAGTGTTTATCTAGTTTGTTCTGAGCTTGATATATGTATTAGTTAGATGTAATGGGTCAGAGAACAAATATATTCCTACTCATTTTCTGTTAAGTAGCTTCCCAAAATTTCTGAAGAACACCTTTGAGTCTGGTAACAGAAAAAGTGTTTTCTGCATTTACTTCCAAAATACAAAAAAAAAAAAAAAAACCCACGGTATTTTTGCAATGCTTTTGCCATAAGAAAAAAAAAAAAAAAAGAAGATTGCTAGAATAATTAACTGTGCCCTTTAAAAATTTATTTCCTTCTTCTTTTGTTCACATTTACCTTGCTAACATCCCTACCACAGAAAAAGCTGTCCAGGCTCTATTGGCATTTTTGTGATGTGTATAACACCACTACGTTTCATCAGCAAGTACAGTGACAGATCAGGTGTCCTCTGCTTGTAGTTACATGTCAGTGCTCAAATGATGGATAATTACCAGTGACAAACCCAAGACTGGAATGGGAGGACTCAAGGGTCAGGAGAAGAGATGGAAGTGACAGTGCAGAGCACTCAAGGCAGCAGGCTTACAGACAGGCAGCAAAAACAAAAATCTGTACATAGGCCACTTTATTTATTTATTTTTCCAGGGAATGTGATATCATAAGCTAGAAGCTGCTTGTTCAGCTCATATTTGTGGTTGTGGTTCAGAAATTCTTGACAAGGGAAAATCATCACTTTCTTCTTGCCTGTCTAACTGGCAGCAATTAGCTACAGCTGAGTGAGAGGCATTTCTGTAACCACAGGCAATGGTAGTTGTAAAACTTGTCAGGGAGTCTTTTTTTCCACTGATAGCAGAGGAGAGGGTAATGCTTTCCAGTTCTAGAAATGTAATAACTTTAGATTTACAACTTAGTCATAAGGACAAACTTTCTTTATGGTATAAATGTTGTCTTTAAAAAAGAGCCTTAGTAAAAAGTAAATTATGTAGACTGTTCCCCATGACCCTGCTGTGAGGCAACCACACCTGATGAAGAGAGAAACAGAGCTACAAATGCACTTGTGGCCATCTATCGTAATGAAACTTTGAGAAAAAACATACTCCAGGACTTGTTGACTTTGTATCCTACCCATCATCAGTAGTATTGGATTTACTACTGTGAACTACCATTATCACCTGATATATAAAGGCATAGGGCAGAAACTTTTGCATGTTTTGAGTTACATTTTAAATGTTGTTTCTGTATTTGCATAATTGCATAACTTCCTGCAGATAAGATTTCCTTTACATCATTAAATTTTTTTTTTTGCTTATTGCTCTTCTACACTAAATGAAATTCACTTCACTCCCAAACAGAGCAATGTTTAGTTGTTGTTTTGCTTTTATTAATTCATTCATGACGCCTAGGGATATTTGTTTCATTCTCATCTATGCAAAGTGAATTCTATCTGTGTTGTGTTTTCCTAAAGGCCATAATAATTTAATTAAAGCTTAGAAGATAAAACCAAAATTTACAAACTCTATGGATAAGTCAGGTCCTCTCAGGGGAACAATATGATGCTCAAAGAACTCTCTTCTCAACAACAGAAACTTCAAACAGAATAAAGAGGACATGGCATGTTAATTTTGTGGTATTAGAGAAAGGCTTATTGGACCTTACAATGAAACTCACATGTGGACATGTGTAAGGGTGTGAGAAGCTGAGCTTTTGGATCAATAGTAGTGAAGACAAAAGTACTCTACATCTTGGGAGTAAGCTTCAAGTCCAAAATCGTCTAAAACAAGAGGATTTTCTCCTAGGCTTGAAAATAAAATATTCTGTCCTGAAAAACTTCTACCCAGTTGCTTTCAACATAACATCCCAAAGTGACTTTCTTTTGTTTGGAATTTCACTTCATCTTATTTTGACTACTTTTCATGCCATTTTACCTTGATTACACTCTCCTCCACTGCTGTCTTGTATCTCCTGTAGTTTTCAAAAAGGTGAAAGAAATCAAGTTGAATCCCAGTGACAAATTTTCACTTGCAGTTAGAAGAAATGTATACTCTTTTTAATGCGTGTATAAATCAAAGAACTAGAAAAGTGCTGAGTTATAGAAAGCCCATAATCCTATAGTGCCATTTGACAGAATCAATTTTCAGACTAGAAACATATTTAATCTTTAAAGATATCCTGACGCATTTATGATTTACTTAAAGATTGGTCCTGATAGCCTTACTAGGCTCCATGTAAACCCTCAAGTAGACATTAATTTTCATTAGTCCCTGTATGATTTTGGCAGACGCTTAACTCTCGTGACTGAGAAATTATTTCATCTATGAATACTGTTTGCAAAAACGTTTATTCTGAAGTGTTCCACACACCAGTTAAGTCATTAACATAAGAAGAAAAAAGAGATCATAGCTGAATTTGACCTGATGCCCTGAGGAGTACCACAGTCATAACTGCTTCTAAGTATCTGTCTTTCCTGGATATCATTCAGGAGAAAATTTCTGGTTCTTTCCAACTACAGCAGCAAACTGTATCAGAGAGCTGATCTACTATGCTGGATCTATTATGTTCCAGCTGAAACTACAGCTGGATCGACAAGGGAGGCCTGGTGTGCCTTAGACTATGGGCAGTAAGAAGTGAAAAAGTGCAGGCACTGTGTTGAGCCCCCTGCCCTGCCCTACCATGTAGAAATACCCTGAAGGATCTCTTAGCATGTTCTTTAGAGCTTTTCAGTTATTTCAAGTGTAACTGTCAGTTATAAAAAATTAGGCAAATCTGGGAGTTTTTATATCTGTTCTTTGTTCTCTGCTTTCAGACATTCATAATGGTGTTTGCTGAATATGACGATTGGCTGGAATATCAGTATTTCCCAACCTTTCCATGCACACAATTAGAGATTTGTTATCTGCTAAGTAGAAGGGCTTTGGTGTATAATTTCCACTGTAAGGGAATTAAAAAAAATAGTTTAAGAATGTCATTCATTTTTTTGAGACAATTTGGCCCTAGATTTGAGGTGATTTCTTGTTGTTTTGACGTTTTTCTTTCTTCATTTATTTTTCTAATTTATCAACACTGAAAGCATGACTGAGCCTATGCATTCCTTTCACATTTTGAAAACTACAGGAGATACAGGAAAGCAGCAGAGGTCATTGTAATTGGGGGAATTTGGGACAACATTTAATACTTTAGGCATTCTCTGAAACCAAATAACTTCGGTTTTTTCCATTTTTTTTTCATAAGCAAAAGCTTAAGTTATGTAATATATGAATGGGTAGCAGCATTGTGTGTAACAGGAATTACACTTGTTTAAGTTAAGGATGAAATTGTTTCACGCAGTACAATATACAGGCCAGTGCAGTGCAGTGCATGCAAAAAAAAAAAAAAAAATCCTGTTATCTCAACATATTGCCTTTCAGGTCTGAGAAAAGTTGTTATCTGGAGAACCTCATGACTTGCTGGTTATGAATTATCCATGTACAAGCACTGATTTCAGTGAACATTCATTTTATGCCATTATTGAGGAAAGTGGAATGCCTTTCTTCCATTCTTAACAAATCTTTTGTCTGATCTCTATAACAAATGTTTTCACATGATCAGGATTTAAATGCTGTCACATTTTCAGTATTAGCTCTTCTACAAGCTGTTTTTATTATTGGATTCATTTGCTCACATAATTCAAATTCTAAGTTACAATTTAGATCAGAGACTGACCTGATAGTTAGGGAACATGATTCAGGCCATTAGGTATTTTTCTGTCTAATATTCATTTCAGTATTTGCCAAAATCCCTCTTTCTAAATTTATATTTAAAACCCTTTCATTTACTGATTTTCTTTTGGCTTCCTGTATGGATACATACTGATCTAGTTGCCTTAATCAATAACTCATTATGCCATGGAGTGAGATTCTCTTTTTGGGGCTTCAATATGTTGTGATTACAAAAACAAAACAGAATGAGAAAAAGGCAAATTTATGGGCCCAAATGTGTTAATTGAAACTAAATTGTATTTTCCTGAAACCATTCTTATTTTAATATTCCCATGGCAATTGAAATGGCCATACCTTTTAAATGTATATTACTGGCATCCCTTTTGAGGTAGACTTGGCACGGAGGTTACAATAGCAATTTGGCTCCTGTAGTCTGAGTAGCCCATGTGCAGTTTGGGGATTTTGTTTGATATGGGGTACTCTGTATGATGCCCATGTGACCGAAAATCTCATTTGGAAGAAAATACAGGTCTGTTTGCTTCACTCATTTGATGGCCCTATTCCAGTAAAAGACTGCAAACCACAGCAATTCGGTGCAAACAATCAAGTCCCAGGAAAGGTGCATGATCCTCTGTCCATGTGGCATTGCATCGTGTTCAAGTAAAGATCTCTCAAGCCTCATTTCTAGGGGGCAGGCAGGCACACAGTAGAATGCTCAGTAAGCTAGACCACGTGTCTTGTCTGACAAAGGATATATTTGTCAGGGCATCTGAGGAGAGCAAGAAGAAACAGAGCAGAAGGAAACCAGCTGCACTGGAAACAGAGAATACATGATTTGGAGGAGGAAAACAATAAAAGATAGGGATAACAGAGTCTTTGAAATGACAAGGTTCAAAGAGCAAACGATACTTAAGAGTGGTCATAATGTTAGTTTTCAGGTGTATATTCCTTAGCTCAACAGTGATTAGACTTCAGCAAATGCAGACATCTTCAGTATTTATTTGCTCAGTTATGACCTGTGTCTGAAGAGGGGAGTTTTGAATCCAAACTTCCCAGAATACCTTCAAGATCTCAGAAAAGGTATTCTTAGGCTTCAGGGCAGCCCACACAGTGCCTGAACACCCTAAACTGGTGGCGCACAGGACCCAGTGGATACTGCCTCCCCTCACCAGCTCTGCCCCTCGGCTCTGTGGTGCCTGCCTCACAGTTGAGGCAGCCAAAGGCAAACCACCTCCACCCAGCTGGCACCAGAGTTTGCAGCCTGACACGGGTATGCAAACAGACATTGCCAGGGAGCAGTGTGCCATGGAGATCCAGGGAGCATTGTGGGTATGGAGGAGGCAGATGAAAGGCTGAAACCATTGCTACCAATGTTACACCATGTGTTAATACACTTTCCATTGTACGATAGGAGAGAGATGGCGTCTCTGCTCAGCCCACACTATTGCTATTGCAGGATCACACCCAAACCTGATTTTTTTTTAACAGATTTTGTAAGACAGTCTTGCTTTAAGATTCCTCTTTGGCAGGCACAGCATCAATCATCCAGTGGGTTGTTTGTCTTCTCCTCACTGCTGAGATGTTGAGAAGGATTCATCAAGTATTAATAAGTCCTCTAGGTTGCTTGCTGTGAGCTATGAAACTGCAGCCTGAAATTCCATGCTTTGTAAAGAATATATATCTCGCTCTCAGTGTATGTTAAAGGTGCTCTTTGAAATAACTAAGGAGCAGAAAGACAGGATATGGTCAAAATGTTGAAAAATGGAGCCCAGTAGCTACCTATGTTATTCTTCAATTACTTTGTTGAAACCTTTTAATCTCTACCCTTGATAACGCCTCTAACATAGGTGCGCTAGACAACATAGGCATGCCAGTGGAATAATATCTAAGAAAACAGGATTGATGAGAAGCAGCTCTAGAAATGTACTGCCCAGTGGAAGAAAAATACTTTGTCAATACATAATAGATACGGCTTCTCACACCTGATACAAGGATGCTCTGAAAATAATCTCTTTGGGCTTAGTAAATTGTTTGATAAATCATCAAAAGACACTTAAAAAATTATAATGACCTCTGATAAATGGAATGGCAAAAATAACCATTAATTCAAAGCTCTGTGTGTGAGCATGATATGTGCATGCTCATATGTGGGTTCATGTATCACAACACAGATGAAGAGAGCATGTCCGAATAGAAAGCATAACATCTCAAAAGCTAGAAAAACAAATGGGTGACGGTAAGGACAGCAGAGGTAATTTCTCTATGTATTTTAGTACAATATGGAGGGTAGAAATGTGATTCTGGGATCAGAGCCACAGGATGCTCTGGGGAAAATATATGTATTGGTGTTCTCTTTCTGTAAGATTCTTCAAGATCTTCCTGTCTCATTTCATTTGCACAAAATATAAATGTAGGCATGTTAAACAAAGCATTCTTGGGTTTATTCTATTTATTTTCTTACTCCCAGTAAACTTCCTTATCTCAGTGAAATTACTGTTCAGATAAACTGCTCTCGAGGAGCAAATCTGCTTTCAGAGGGATGCACAGAATGCTATGAAGTTCCAGTCTCTGATGGCTAAGTGATGCCATAGCTGCTACCACTACAGTAGCATATTGCCAAAAACTGGGGTAGGCAACAATGAAGATTTTACGCCAGAACCAGAGTGAAGGAATAGTAGCAATATTTGACATGCTTTAAATTTTTAAACAAAGATTAGATTAGTGTTCATATAATTTGATTAAATATCAGATTGCTTCTGTTTTCTTTAACTATTACACTAGCCCTGTCATTTTGAAACAGTCATCTGAAGGAGAGTCTTCACAGAGTAGGAGCAAAATAATCCACTTCCTAGGATCTAATCACTGCTATGAATAGCCCATCACTGTAAAAGCAGCATGAGAGGAGCCTTGATAAAATAAGAACACTTTGAGGATGCTCAGTAAAATAAAAACAGCTTATCTGTTGGAAATAATATAGTAATTCAGCCCAAACTACAGGTCTGGGCTATATTTTTTGTTACTGACTTGTGCTTGGGGACAGAAGTTGTGGGGTCTTTCTTCATGCTTGTATGGTTCATTGCTCATTAATAGTCAAGAAATCACAAAATAAACTAATGAAATGTTTAAACCAGCATATTGGTCATTTAATACAATTTGTAAGTAGTTTCAAAATTCTAAAATACAAGCATGACTACAGATTAGATATTGGTTATTCATCATATTTTATGGCCCTTTATGTGAATAAATAACAACAATATTCTAAAGGTCAAATGTGAAATGTAAGAGGCAAAGCCAGCCAAACATATTTTCTTTTTGTTGAACATTTCCTTTCTGCTGTGCATAAGTTGCCCTAAGGATTTCTGGCTGTCCTCAGAAAGTCAACAAGCAAACAATTTGAAAATGATTAATATTGATTTTACAGAATACACCACAGTTCTTCTGGAATTCTTCTATCTGCAGCAGGTATTTATATTTATTATTTTGAACAGAGGACAATTAATATAATAGAATTGAACCCAGAAATATTGGTGTAGACTATTTCCCTTTTTTAAATTGTTATAGCTGCTCCTTTTCAATTGGTCTTATGAGCGTAGATGAGAAAAACTATTACACTTGGCAGTCTCATTAGGGATTCAATCAAAGTTTAGTCAGATGAACACGTGAAGAAACAGTGTAGAAAAAGTACGGTCTGTTCCTGAGGTTGATGTCCATGCCTCTCACTGCACCTAATACAGAGTGTGTTAGGCTGCAGTGATACAGGTATCAGACTCAGTGTTGTGTCATTGCAGACTGGCTCTGAATACACTCCCTAGCAATGTCTTTTGGAAAGAAAGGGGTGTTAACTGAGAGCCAGTCGCTTCCATGTTCCGGGCAGGAAGTGCAAAACTGTTTGAGTAGATGGATGTCCTCTTTCCCCAACTGCTTATAGCTGGGAAAGCACTAGCTCAGGTTTGTACTGATTCAGCTGCCATTGCCACCAACTGCTGGTGCCCTACATGCAAAGCCAGGGCCCAAAAAGAGAACTGACAAATGCTACCAAGAGAGAGCCAGGGCTGTGAATAGTTTGCGGCTCTTGCATTAGCCCAAGGGACACCAGCAACAATTCACTATGTGGATAAGAAGTTTCTGCATGGCCACAGGCCCTGGCATGTTTTAGAACAGGCTTCACCTGCCCCAGTCCTGGTAGCTGAGAGACCTTGAAAGATATAAAAAAATTCTTAAGTAGCTTCCCACAAACTTGGTTTTTATTTATTTGGGTTTTTTTCCTCTCAGGAATACTGATGACCAGCTAGCAGCCTAACATTTGGTTTGGCTAATTAATTTTCCATGAAAATATTTCAGAAGATATACAGTTGTTAGTAGCTTAATTCTAAGAAGGCAAACACATAGGTTTCATGGGAGATCTTTCATAACCCTTAGGGAACAACCTCTTGTTAGCATTACCAACATCCATCAGCTACTTCTGTCAGCAAAGGAAAGGGTGTAGACCCAGTGCTAAGTCAAAGTAAAGAGAATAATCTACCAGCTCAACTGAAATCTTTTTCTATGGAAATCTATTCTATCTGTGGGGTTTTCAAATGTAATTGCAAATTTGCACAAACTTTGCACTGGATCACTGCTCAAGAAGTCATATTTAAGATAAGCTTATTGCAATTTTACATTGACTACTCAAAAATCATCCTTTTTATGAAGGAAGTATCCATCCTCCTTCACTTTCTGTCCATTTTTAACTATTCCCTTCAGGAAAGATATATAAAGGACAATAGTAATTACATAATATTTGAATGTAATAATTCAAATAATGCATGTTCAGGCTATAAATTCACCAGCAAAGAGATTTTGAACTCTTTGATTCAAATGCAGTAAGAGGAAAACAGTATTCACTGGTTAAAAAATTTGCTTCCACACACAGTGAAAATTTCTTGTTTCATACAGACATTGTTTTGATAAAACCAGAGCAAAAATGTTGCCACTCTTCTCCCTCCCATACTCTGATTGAAAGTGTAACACAACGAGTGAATTTATTGCTAATTTGAAAAGGAATTGGTTTTAGAAACATAGAATCGTGGAAATGTTTTCGTTGGAAAAGACCTCTAAGATCATCCAGTCTAACTGGTAGCGTAGCACTGCCAAGTCCCTCAGCACCACATCTACACATCTAAATTCCTCCAGGAATGGTGACTCAACCAATTCCCTGGGCAGCCTGTTCCAATGTTTAATAACCCTCTCAGTAAAACAGCTTTCCCTGATATCCATTCTAAACCTTCACCGGTGCATGAGGCTATTTCATCTCATATTATCACTTGTTATTTGGGAGAAGAGACTGACCCTCACCTCACTACAACCTTCTTTCAGTTAGTTGTAGGAATTGATAACATCTCCCCTGAGACTCCTTTTCTACAGTTGTTTAACCCCAGTTACCCTAGCCACTCCTCAAAAGACTTGTGCTCTAGACCCCTCACCAGCTTCGTTGCTCTAGCACCTCCGTCTCTTTCTTATAGTGATGGGCCCAAAATTGAACATGATACTCAAGGTGGGGCCTTACCAGTGCTGAGTACAGGGGGACAATCACCTCCCTAGTCCTATTGGCCACGCTATTCCTGATATAAGCCAGGATACTACTGGCCTTCTTTGCAACCTGGGCACATTGCTGTCTCATATTCATCTGTCTGGCAATGAACGCCCCCAGGTCTTTTCTGCTGGGCAGCTTTCCAGCCACTATTCCCCAGGCCTGTAGCACTCCAAGGTGTTGTTGTGACCCAAGTGCAACTACTGGCCTTCTTTGCAACCTGGGCACATTGCTGTCTCATATTCATCTGTCTGGCAATGAACGCCCCCAGGTCTTTTCTGCTGGGCAGCTTTCCAGCCACTATTCCCCAGGCCTGTAGCACTCCAAGGTGTTGTTGTGACCCAAGTGCAGGACCTTGGCCTTGTTGAACCTTATACCATTAACTTCAACCCATCAATCCAGCCTGCCCATATGCCTGTGAAGAGTGTTCCTTACCCTCAGGCACATCAACACTCCTGCCCAACTTGGTGTCATCTGCAAATTTACTGAGGGTGCACTTGATCCCCTCATCTAGATTATTGATAAAGATATTTAACAGATCTGGCCATAGCACCATGCCTTGGGGAACACCACTTGCAACCGGCCACCAAGTGGATTTAACTCCATTCACCACCAGCCTGGCCATCCAGCCAGGATTTTACCCAGTGAAGAGTATTCCCACCCAAGCCATGGGCAGCCAGTTTCTCCAGGAGAATGCTGTGAGAAACAGTGTCAAAAGCCTTACTAAAACATAGGTAGACACCATGCACAGCCTCTTCCNTACCATTAACTTCAACCCATCAATCCAGCCTGCCCATATGCCTGTGAAGAGTGTTCCTTACCCTCAGGCACATCAACACTCCTGCCCAACTTGGTGTCATCTGCAAATTTACTGAGGGTGCACTTGATCCCCTCATCTAGATTATTGATAAAGATATTTAACAGATCTGGCCATAGCACCATGCCTTGGGGAACACCACTTGCAACCGGCCACCAAGTGGATTTAACTCCATTCACCACCAGCCTGGCCATCCAGCCAGGATTTTACCCAGTGAAGAGTATTCCCACCCAAGCCATGGGCAGCCAGTTTCTCCAGGAGAATGCTGTGAGAAACAGTGTTAAAAGCCTTACTAAAACTTAGGTAGACAACATGCACAGCCTCTTCCTTGTCCACTAAGCAGATCACCTCATCACGGAGGGAGCTCAGGTTAGTCAAGCAGGACGTGCCTTTCATAACTCCATGCAGTCTGTGCCTGATCACCTGGTTGTTCTTTATATGCCATGTGATGACACTTCAGATGATGTGTTCCATAATCTTCCCCACCACCAAGGTCAGAGTGACAAAACTGTGGTTCCCTGAATCCTCCTTGCAGCTGCTCTTGTAGATGGGTGTCACATTTCACAGAATCACAGCATCACAGAATATCAGGGATTGGAAGGGACCTTGAAAGATCATCTAGTCCAATCCCCCTGACAGAGCAGGAACACCTAGATCAGGTCACACAGGAAAGTGTCCAGGAAGGTTTTGAATATCTCCAGAGAAGGAGACTCCACAACCTCTCTGGGACGCCCATTCCAGTGTTCTGTCACCCTCACTGTGAAGAAGTTTTTTCTCTTATTTAAATGGAACCTCTTATGTTCCAACTTGTACCCTTTGCCCCTTGTCCTATCATTTCCTGTCACTGAGAAGAGCCTGGCTCCATCCTCCGGACACATTTGCTAACCTCCAGTCAACTGGACCTCCTTGTTTAGTCAAGACTGCTGATAAATGATGGAAAACTGGCTCAGTGCCACTTCTGCTAGCTCCCTCACTATGCTTTGGTGGATACCTTAGGTTTGATACTATGTAATTTGTTTTGCCTTCTCTGTCTCTGTGACATACATGCAAACTTCTACTTTCTATTCTGTTATAATCTCGTAAATTTGGGCCATTATTTTCTACAAGTCAAGACACTAACAGTGTTTTAAAATATGTCATATTAGAATATTCAAGATAGTTAAGGAAAAGGGTTATCCCTGTATTTGTCTACTGCTTTTAAAGAGAAGAAACAGGCTCTTATAAAATGTTAAATAATGACCACACTAAAGTGGAAATTATTAAGAAATTTAATTTCTGCCCCCAAAAACCTATTTTTTTCTCAAATCAACAGCATTATCAGCTTGAAACTAGTAATACCTAAAATTTCAGAGCACTTCATGAGTATTTATGAGGACTGAGGTACTGTCTTTTAATTTGTTAAAAATTAGTAATTAAACAGCCTTGAAGAGTTAAATATCCAAACTTTAATATGACTGTCATTGTTAATAACACCAGATGGCACTGTTACATATTGGTGTCCAAGTTGTTTTGGAGAATGACTCTTGAATCTTGGCAAGGCAGGCTGGAAGTAGCTGTAGTTGCTGTCCATTTTTGCTTTTATGATTTATGTTATGGAAAGTATGAGACAGTAGTGGTTAAAAAGAAGCTGTGCAAGCAGCAGTTCATTCTCTGCTAACACCTAATTCTTCAGCCAACAACTTAAGCGTAGTAGGACCACCACAGATACTGAAAAAAGGGTTTATAAGTAGCATTTACCCATCTCTGTTTCTGGGACATGTATCTCTAACAGGAAACTTATAAATAGAGTATGTCCACACTCTGATTCATAATTTCTCCTCCACTACACATTGCTTTTCGCTTGACTAGGTAGACTGTCGGCTTCAGACATTCACCATGCTGAGAGAACAAGGCAAATGCTATCAATGTAAGGTCTTCTTTAAGCAGAATTGTGTACAATACAATACCGCAATCAGTTGTGTCTCCCAAAGTGTCCATCAGTGCCAGTAGTAAACAATTAGAATGGCTGTACTGCACAACCATGGAAACTGAGGAAAAATACCATTTAGCTGTCATTCATCCAAACATAGTTTTCCATTCCTTTAGGGGGTTCTTTCATCAGTATTACTTCTTCCTTGGGATTTTGAATCACTTCCTCAGGTCTTCTAGACTTGCTTGATGTGGCTGAATCAAGTGCCTCACAGAGACAGATGAAAAGAACTGGACAGGGTTCACTGAAATCAGTTATGTAATCAAAGTCAGAACCTCTGGTCTAAATCACACCAAATACTCCAACTTTGTCTCAAGGTGCACTGCTGACTGAGGCAAGAATACAGAAGCAAAGACACTTGCTCTAGATGATCAAAGAATAAGGCTTCTGTAGATGTTGTGTAAAAACCTCACCTCGTTTTTGAGCAGAACCTTTCTCAATTCCTGGGGAAAACAGATTACACACTGAATTTAAGAGTCTATGCAGACAAACCTGTCGCCAGTGATGATCTTACCAGCTCTGATAGCTTACCAGATTTCCAGGAGTGGACTGTGATCTCCTTTTCTTTCTGGCTGAGTCAGGGAAGCTTCCTGCTCACACAGGAGGCATGAATAAACTACTTCAAAGTGATTTTTCCATTGATACAGTAGATCTTCCAGCCTGCCACTCAGTCTATCACAGATGTCATTCAGTTTAATAGAAGCTACAGAAATTATGTCTGGCTTTTAGAAGGCTTTCCTTGTTGAACACAATTTTTTCTAAGCAATGAGTCGACAATATTCTAAACTTGAAACAAGATGACCTTTTTTTTTTCTTTTTTTTTTAATAAGCATCTCTGATGACACTTAATGTATGGCTGATTCTTCTTTCTAATAGCTGCTGCAAAAACCACCTCATGTGATCTTTGATAGGTCTCCTAGGAAGGTGTCAATACCAGTGGTCTGAAATAATAGTGTTAAAAAATTAAAAGAAACTGAAAATTCAGACTTTGGGAATGTCAGAAAACAAGTAGCTGTCTGACAGCTTGACTCTAACATGATCTTCCCATTAAAATCTATTACTTTATCTACCAGAATATTAGGATCAGGCAAACATTTTTACCAGCAGAAAAGTATTTCCAGTATCATTTTTTCTGTCTATTCATTAACTAAAGTCTGTTAATCACCAATAACTTCTAATGACCAATAGCAATTCAAATGCAACTGTTCAGATAAGTGCCAATTCTCTCAATGGAACTTGAGCTCATGGAAGAAGAAGTCAATAATCATTGCATCACTAGGAAATATGAATCCAAACAACTGCTGTCTATATCTACTCTCCTTCACGTCAGGTTTCTCCAGTGTAACTGGCTGGATGCCCTAATCACTCTCTCCCCATCCATTAGTATAATCTAAAGTAATGACAACTAGTCTTTCCAGGTATCATTAATAGTAACTGACAGTTCTTGACAAAATAGATCAGAATCTGTATTGCCAACCTGAATCTTGATAGAAAGATATACACAGTGATCTGAACTGACCTCAGTTAGGCTAAAATCAAATGCTGATGAATACTGTAGGGTTACACTTTAAGTAAATAGGCCCACTAAATATACCACAAACCCAAAATACCATTTTGGCACGGAGAGAAAGTAGAGCAGCCAAGCTCTGCTAAAGTAGTCTACTGAAGAAGCCTACAAACAGAAATGATTGACTATTTCTGTGAGTTTCTGTTTTAAACTAGTAGTTTTCATCTGTTGTCAGATGAATTTGTTTGAACTGTTACTGATAAATTTGGGACTCTTAAAGTGTCAGTAGCAAACCTCTCTTGAAAGATCTTAGTTGACAAACTCACATGAATTTGATGTGTTTACAGCATGTTAAAAGTAAAGTCCAAACAGTAGAGGATTTAGGTACTCTTTTAGTTTAAGCATCAGTCCTAAATTATGAACACCGAGTTTGCATGCATTTTCATGTCATCAATTCATTTTATGCTCACAACATAAGCTCTTCAGTCTATGTTGCCTTCCACACCTTTATAAAATCTTTTAAAGAGTCTTTTAAATCCCAAATTCATAGCTTTATTGTATTCATACTTCGTAAAAACACAGGCATTATTTCAATAAGCTCTTCATCATTTCTAGGCCAAGATACTTCAGTTCAGCTTTTTACCTAATAAGGATGACCGCCGCAGGAAACAACAGTTACCTATTTTGTGACAGATGTGCTTTTACCAGAATGGCCAGTTTGCAAGATCTTGATCATTTTCACGTCAGGAGGTAAAAACCACTGACCATTTCAGCTACAAGACTAACAGTTTGGTGGTAGTGATGTTTGACAGACATGTTATCATGATATGACCACATCAGTCACATTCTAAGGACTGGAATCAAGGTACAGCAGATAAATTATTTTGTCAGATCAAATAGTAACAAAAAGTTACTATCTTCAAAACAGTTTCTTTTACTTTTATTTGATTCTGTAATACTGTTATTTCATTTATATACCAACTTTGCCTGTCAGAGCTGTGTAAGACATTAAGTTCTTCCAATCATATTTTCAGTCCAGAATTAGGGGAGGTAGAACTGGAGATGACACTGTAAATGCAATTAATTTTGTTTGCAAATAAATATTAGTCATGGAACACAGATTATTAATCACCATGCTGGGAATCCATCCTTCCAGGAATTTCAGTGCAGAACTATAACAAAATTGCACAAAGAACAATGTTAACTAGAGGCCAAGACAAAGAGAAAATACCTCTGTTGCTCACAGCAAAAGCTCAGTACTGTGCAAAACAGAGGCATCTTGGCAAGTTCTTATAAAGTAGTTGGAATTGTGGTTTTGGGGGAGTTTTATGCAATTTTTACATGCAACTGATATTTAGTTCATTCAATAGGTTTAAAATAAAAATGAACTGAACCCCCCCAAACTTTTCTTGATTCAGCTCAACAAATTACTATACCTGTTGTATCTGTAGAGATGCTCCATAAATGTCAGCTACACAATCCAGATATTAATCAGAACTGAGTATATGGAAAAAGGCACTTTCTAGATTATCACCTTTATAATCTAGACTTTCAAGCAAGTGAAATGTTCACCATTCATTTCCGGGATTTTTACTAGTGAAAGTTCTTTGGAAAAAATATACTGTGGAAAAAAAGGTATTATGTGATAGCTTAGTATTTATGTAATCTTTCTGATTTTGAGAGTGAAAATTCTGTTAATCCATTAAATATAATATGTGGTCAATTGTTTTTAGTTTAATCTGAAATTATCCTTTTCCCAATAAGATGTTAACATACATGATATTGTAACTGTTTTCGTTCTATTCTAGTGTTTGTTTAATTTAAATACTTTGTAGATAAATATGGTAATCTGCCTTTTGCTTCTTCCAATAATGCAATAATTTACACTTTTCTTCTTTTATTTTTTAAATTTCTAGGCTATTTCTTGACCAAAAGAATGTGGCTAATAAAGTGAGTTCTTGGTTTCTTAGGTGGGAACAGCATAGATTTTTTGGATTCTTGATCATGTTTCCTGTTTCTACAAAGAAAAGGTAACCTTGAAATATTCTTGGATTCCAGATCTTATTTTCTTTCCCCAAACTTTTCCACATTCACATCCAGAACTAGTTAATAAAGTCCTCCAGATCCTGTAACACAAAGCAAAATAGGTAAATCCAAATTTAACATCTTTACTAACTTACCATCAATATAGGTCTGAACGGAGAATGCAAAAAAACCTTTTTTCTTCACCAGATTTTTTAAGAGCATCCATCCACATTTTTCCTTCTTGGAACCTAAGTTTTTTCCTAGCTACTGTTCTCTTTCAGTACTCAAGCTTTTCTTGTGTTGAGTATTGCAAATACAATTTTGCGGCCATGGCTAACAGTAATACCTTTGGATGAATAATTCTCCATAAACCATGGTATTACCATGGTGACCCCAAAAAGACTTTTATGGTCTCCCTGCAATTGGAGAGTAGGTGACTTGATGAAAAACGTGTAAGCTTCCTGCAGCAAGACTAGTGACTCTCCAGTTTTGCTCCAGCCTAACTTTCTATAGAGTTCTGCCTCATGTTTTTGCTTCATAATCCAACCCTCCTCCCAATTAGTTCTTCCCTATATTTATGTCCATGTCTTGCCATGAGTTCCTGGTCTCTGCTTTGTCTCTTTTCTGACTGTTGCCTCAGATTTCTGCCTACTCTGCATTGGCTTTCAGCTCTAAACATGGCTCAGGACTGTTGCTTTGCCTGAGTGATAAAACTATAAATTTAAAAGCTTGCTTGTGCAAAAATAATGTTATTTGGTAGAATTTTTACATAAATCTGTGAGTTTGTTTTGGCTGTTCATCTACATTTATGTCCAGTAATAGATTTAAAAAATATCTGGCCTACCTTTGTTAGATTTCTTTTGCACATTGTAGCTTCCAGGAAATAAAACAATTTAGATGGAATGTAAATATAGTCATATAAATATAGTTATATATGTATAATTTAAACATTCTTACACAGGATGGCTCCACTGAGCCACTAGAGCTCTCATTGGCAGTCCTATCGTCATCCTTTTCAGATATGGATCTGTTATACCTTTTCATCACAATTTTGCCTGAAGAATTTTTTTTTTCAGAGCAATCTTCCAGCAAACAGAAATGTTGTATATGTCTGTGAAATCAAATCTGCAGCAAGATTGTTCAGACAAAGAAGCATTCCAATGCAATGGCAATTTATTATTTTAAACCTATTCCTAACACTTTGGCAAGTACATTCTTAAATAACACAAAATACCTCTTTTTCCCCCAACATTTCTAATTAGAATCTGTGTACTCCTGAGCCACTGCAGCTTCTCTGATGAGAATCTAAACAAGTCCACCTATAAAGGAAAATGATACTTTTTGCATTACCAACATGCACACTCAGTTTAACATTTTTGTTACCAAATCTAACGCTGTGAAAAAAATCAGTCATTGTATCAGTCTTCACAAATGCTCCTCGCACCTAACATACAACTCGCTCACAAAAATCAGAAAGTATTGTTTTCAAAGTGAAAGGAAGCATGTACAAATGTGGTTCACCGACAGTTCCTGAGGGAGCAGAAAATCACCTCAGGCTATTTTATCTTTACCCAGGAAAGTGAATTAAGTGCACTCAAGTGCACAGGTGGAACTCTTATAATAATGAAAAATTAACTTTCTACAGATGTACAAAAAAATATATACAGTAAATTTTTGGGAAGAGTAAATTTAGCGTTTGTAAAATATTCAGCCATGGAGAATAAATACTTCATAACCAGAGATTAGACAAAGTGTTTCTGTGATATTTCAGCCTTGCCTGATATTAGTCAGCTTTCCCTGCAGCTAAGAAATCATGTCAAAGGATGAAGGGACACCTTGATATAGTTTATTTGGTGAACTGACCTTGAAGATGCCTGATGCTGTAGTGTTTCAGTAATGAGGGTATCATCTGCCTGTTCACCAGGGTTTGGACAGGCCACACCAGCCGTTCCTGTACAAGCTGCTGAATACCTAACAGCAAAACTATTTAGTCCAGCCCTTACTGAGACAAACAGATACTTGTATATGTGTGCATGCCATGAGAGAAGAAGCACTACAAATCTAGGGGAACCAGTACTTGATTGCTACACACTTGGAGTGTAGTCAGGTAAAGCTCACTGGAGACCTGCCATTTTTCCCCACAGTCTGATAGCTATAAAAACTTAAAGTGTTAACTGAACAAAAATTCACTTTGTTTTCCAGTTCACATTAGCATCCATCCAAGAGGCACTCTTTTGATGTCTGCATTTTTGCTAATGCTTGCACTGTATCCAATATTCCTTTGGGGATTTTTTTCTGGAAAAGTTAATACTTTTGCACTAGCTGGAAAACAAATGTTTCTATGCATGTGGTTAATATTAGTCCTGAGAACTGGCACAAATTATGTTAGTGCTACTCATTTCCCTCTTATGATTAAAACCAGTATTTTTTATCTTGCTATTTGCTATATTTCTCTCCATTTGCCTCCCTACCTTTTCCAACAGCGCACGGTTAGCATCATGGGAGCATTGGCATCAGCTGGACACTGCTACCTTTAGATGCCTCCCCCTCCTTTTCCACGAGCAGTCTGTGCAAGTCATTCCCCGTAAGTGTTCCTCTAGGATCTGAAGTGCCAAACCTCACGTACCATGTACATAAAAGGCTGCTGGAGGCATCAGTACAGCGTTACTAGCTGCATTGCAGCTCACAGTGCTTTGCAGAGTGGAGCAGACGATCAAAGCGGAAAGGGACTAAATTTCGGACAAAAGCTCTGTTTTCAGTCTGCCTCAGAGAAGGCTGAAAAAGGAAGAAATAGTTTTCATTTGGAAAGAACTTGGCCAGTCATTTCTGTCACATTACTGTCACAACCTGGTGTTTCTATCACATTTTCACTTCCATTTTTTACTTATTTTAAGATTCTTTAAATACATCTAAAGCTGAATGCCTTCATAAACAAAAATTTAAATAGATAAATGCATTTCATAGATTTAAACAGAGATGAAGACTACTCCTGCTCTTACTGATATCTCTGAGGACAATGTGAGGCAGATTTTTCAGTCTAAAAAAGCACAGTAAGGCTCGACAATGATCTTGTGGCAATACAGAACTCTAATCTGAGCCACAAGAGACCATGAAGTGTATCTGCAATAAATGGAAACTGAAAAAGTAAGGCAAGGACAAATATATACATAAAGATTTAACAGAATTATTATTAGTATTAGGAGTTGTTAGCTTAATGAAATGGCTATTAGTTTTATCAACTAAATACAGTATCCCTGCAGGAGTTACTGTAAGCAATGCCACTGGAATCTCTGAGCAGCAATGGATTAATTAGCAAAGCCATTCTTTTTTTCTTTTTTTTTTTTTTCTCCCCCTAATAACCAGACTTTTCCTTGTCAGACTCATTAGAGAGGGTATTAGTCTTGTAGCTTTATCATCTCTAATAGACAGAAAAGGGCAGGCAGAGTAAGATGGTGCTTTGACATCAGCTATTCTCTCACAGTCCACAGGGGTATGTATATGTAGACATCTTTGCTTATAATTTGAAAGAAAACCAAAGCGTTTGAGTTTTTAACCTAGCCACTGTTCACTCTGACTTTTCTTTTGGCCAGAGGGTGGAGGATGCTGGGATTCCTGCCACTGGCACAGACAGAACAATTTTATAACCTGTGGTGGTTTGACCCTGGCTGGACACCAGGTGCCCACCAAAGCTGCTCTATCACTCCACTCCTCAGCTGGACAGGGGAGAGAAAATATAATGAAAGTTTGTGGGTTGAGATAAGGGCAGGGAGATCTCTCAGCAATTACCATCATAGCCAAAACAGACTCAAGTTGGGGAAATTTAATTTATTAAAAATCAGATCAGAATAGGATAATGAGAAGTTAGCCCAAATCTTAAAGCACAAACACAAAAACACCCACCCCCCGACCTCCCCCCTCTTCTTCACTCATGATTTTCCCTAACTCCTTCCCCCTGCAGAGGTAAAGAGAGAGAGGCAATGGGGGTTGTGGTCAGTTCATCACATATTTCTTCCGCTCTTTCCTCCTCAGAGAGAGGACTCCTCACACTCTTCCTCTGTCCCAGCATGGGGTCCCTCCCGTGGGAGACAGTTCTGCACAAACTTCCCCAATATGGGTCCTTTTCACAGGGTGCAGTCCTTCAGGAACTGACTACTCCAGCATGGGTATTCCTAGGTTTGCAAGTCCTACCAGCAAACCTGCTCCAGCATGGGCTTTCCATGGAGTCGCAGTCTCCTTCAGGCATGTCCACCTGCTCCAGCATGGAGTCCTCCATGGGATGCAGGCATTTATTCCACCATTAACCTCCATTGGCTTCAGAGAGACAGCTTGCCTCATGATGGTCTTCTTCATGGGCTGTAGGGGAGTCTCTGCTCCAGTGCCTGGAGCACCCCCTTCCCTTCCTTTTTCACTGACCTTGCTGTCTGCAGAGTTGTTGCTCTCACATATTCTTACCCTTCTCTTCTGACTGATGATGGTGTTGCACAGGTTTTATCCTCTTCTGAAATATGTTATTACAGAAGCGCTACCACTGCCACTGATAGGCTTGTCCTTGGCTAGATTCAGAACTGTCTTGGAGCTGGCTGGCATCAGCTCTCTTAGACATGGGAGAAGCTCCTTGCAGCTTCTCACAGATGCCACCCCTATAACTCCGCCTGCTACCAAAACCTTGCTATGTATAGCCCCAGTAATTGACCTTTGGTTCAGAACAAATAGTTTTGACATCACCTGGCTGAGCAGCTATTGTATGACAGAGCTGTCCCTGCCAAGTGCCACTCAACCAGAGTGGCCCTCATCCCTTGTTACCCTAACGAAAGCTGCAGGTGGCGAGGTGCCCCTGCCTGGATCTCCAGCCCTTGGAGTCATCCTGTCCATCCACACAACCAGCTGTGCCAGTCCTGGGCGACAGCTTGAAATCCAGCCTAGGAGTTCACTGCCCTTTCCCATTTCACATGTTAACAAGTGCTGCACTTGTGTAGCCAAGGGCAGGCCTGTCCTCCTTCTGCTTTGCCTTTCTGCCATCTGCCCAAGAGCTCCGTGTCATTTCTTTTCACCTGTCCATTTTGCAAATCAGCTCTCAGTCAACACCTCAAAGTGGTTTGGTCTGCCTAAATTCATGTTTGTTGGAGACGTGTCAAACATGAGTAGCACCCACTGACCATCATCAAGTATGTATGTATAATCATGTATAATACACAGGGTAAAACAGCCTTAAATGAAAGAGCATGGAACATTCCTTTCTAAAATGTCGATTATAAAGAAAGTTTAGCTACTCAAGTGTTAGATTAAAGGAATTTTCATAGAGATTAAATTTAACTCAATTTGTCATTTATACTCAAGGAGATTTCGTTATTTAGAACAAGCCTTCACTTCTGAGTAATAGAAATTTTTTAGAACATCTGACAGAAGTCTCATCTTATTCTGATCAAAGAAAATGCAGAAAAGTTAAAATAGACCTAAACTGTTTATAATTCATAATGAATAATTTGGGTTTGATTACTCCTTCTTTATTAATTATGGGGGGTTTATTAGTTAATGTCCTAGATATCTGTTTTAATTATGTTTCCCATCCATACCTGTCATACCCACAATGCAGAAGTGTATAGCGTATCTAGCACACACACGTGCTTCAAGGAACACTGCATAATCTGTCTCAATTAAATCTCCATGTTTGTATTTGGATGTCACTATGCACCAGGTCTGGCTGGCATGGAATTAACTTTTTTCACAGCAGGCTATTGTGGTGCTCTATTTTGGATTTGTGACAAAAATAGTGTTGGTAACACGTGGATGTGTTAGCTACTCCTGAGCAGGGCTTACACAGTGTCAAGGCCTTTTCTGCGTCTCACACTACCTGATCAGTGAACAGGCAGGAGGTACACAAATGTTTGGGAGTTGAGACAGCTGGTACAGATGACCTCAACTGGCCAAAAGGATAACCCCTACTATATGATGTTGCATTCATCAATAAATTTTGGGGAAAGCAGGAAGAAGGGAGGATGTTGGGAGTTGTCTTCCCAAGTAGCCATTATGAGTGATCAAGCCCTGCCTTTCTGAGGATGGCTGAACACCTGCCTGCTGACAGGAAGCAGGGAATTAATTCCTTGTTTAGCTTTGCTTACACATGCAGTTTTCCCTTTACTTACTAAACTGACTTTATCTCAACCCACAAGTTTTCTCACTTTTATCTCTCTGATTCTCTCTGTCATCCCATTGGGGGAAAGTAATTGAGCATCTAGGTGGGGCTGAGCTGTTGACCAGAGTTAAACCATGACACACTATGGCATTAGAACCTTTATTAAAGTGTATTTAATTTTGTGTCTTGATTTGGGATGGGAATAACTTTAAAAATTCTGGTTTCATGTGCCCTTACACATATTATGGGGCTTGGAAAACACAAGATACTGTTTGTTTATTTTTCTGGTGAGGAAGTCCTGTGGGATACAAAGCTTGTAAAACAGAGGGATGAAATTTACCTGAGCACATGACTTCCTTGGAAACTTATTGCTTTAGAGGTCCATGTTTAGAAAAGAGACAGAGGACCCTCACTCCAGACTATCAATATCCAACTCTTCTTAATGACTCCTAGTCAGTCCCCCAACAGCAGCACACAATGAGCAGTCAACAACTATTACAAATGCTTCTTAAGCACAAATATCTGTCAGTAAGTAACCAAGAGGGCAATCCACATCCTAGGATGCATGAGACACAGCATCACCAGCCAGTCAAAAGAGATTATTATCCCACTATATTCAGCATTGGTGCAGCCTCACCTTGAGTGCTGTGTGAAGTTCTGGGCCCCACAATTTATGAAGGATGTGAAGGTCTTTCAGTGCCTCCAGAGGAGTGGAACAAAGCTGGTGAAAGGGCTGGAAGGCAAAGACTGGAACAGGTTTTCTACAGTGGTGGTGGATGCCCCAACCCTGTCAGTGTTGAAAATGCCCTTAACAACATGTTTTAACTTTTGGTCAGCACTGAATTGGTCAGACAGTTGGACTAGATGATTGCTGTAGGTTTCTTCCAACTGAAATAATATTCTATTCTATTCTATTCTATTCTATTCTATTCTATTCTATTCTATAACATTGTACCTAAAGAATCAGAAATGGTACTACTATATATTAAGGAGGACCAGTTGGCTGGAAGCTGACTCTGTCAACTTGGGGCTTATTAATGCTGACATCACTTTAGCTACAGATTATCATTCTAAACACAAAAGGCAGAGACAGTTTTTGGAAACACATGATAACTAAACTAAGAGATTGTGGGTTCGGTGGACTGATGAAACTTGAGGAATAAGAAAAGCAAGACCCAGTGTGGCTGTCTTGGTGGTCATCAATTCTTTAATGACACATTAACAGGATTAGATTTTTTCAAACTCGAGGAACTGACACTTTCAAGCAGCTCTGCTCTCTCGAGTACAAGTGCAGAATCTGATACGTTTTATGGGCAGTCTTTACTGCAGCGAGGAGAATGGAAAACTGCTAACAAGATTCCTAAAATTTTAGATAGTAAAACAAATGGTGTAAGATTAAAAGACTGGGATTGCGATCTATAGGTATAGAAATAGAAAGAAAAGTACAATATCTAAACCTGCAAGTACCATTGCACTCCCATAGTTCATCTTCATAGGAAATGAGCAGTTCCAGTGTGGTGTTTCTGTTGCTTGCAGGTGAGAAAAACAGCCCATTGTCAACTACCAAGAATTACCAGGGACAGATGGAGTTCTTGTCTGGTGCTAAAACAGACAGCCCTGCATTCCCTGGCAAAAAGGAAAGGCCTGTTAGTCTTCCATGAGGTCTCCACTGTGATATGTGCTTCAGATATCAACAACAACAAAATGCACATATTATACCCAGAAGTGTTTTGTTCTTTTTATGATATTTCAGATTCCGTATTTGATAAGTCTCCTTCTGGAGTTAAAATAAGTTTTGCATAATTATTATTTGCATTTTTTTATTCTGGTGTGTGAGTTCCAGTACTCAAAAATTAACACTTTATTTATTATTGAATAATTTCGTGGGTGTTAATTTTTCTGGATATGCAAATAATCTTTTGCAATTTTTCTATTCAAATGACATACAGCCAGTTCTAGTTGCAGGCAAGTTTGGTATGTTTAGTTTAATTAGCCTCCAGATTTAGAATGGATTATTACGAGTTATAAAATGTTAATGCTTAGGTTCATTACATCGAATTTTGAAATACAGTATGTTCCTAGACCCGGAGGCCTAACCAGAGACTCAGCTTCATCACTGACTTCTCAGAAACATTATGATTGATCTTTTGATGTGAAACTGGAAGGAAACTCCTATCTAGGTCACTTGAAAGATATAAATGGCCAATGTGCAGAGGAGTTCCTCCCAAAGTATACGATGGGGAAAGAACATTCTTTTCATACATCCTTTCTCACCAGCATGACAGCATCAGGCACATGCCTGTGAGGCATTAAGTAGAAATTAAAGGTCTGTAGCCCCTGCTACAACCTTCTGCACTGATAAGTGTCTTAGACGACACTAGTTGCAGGGGATCTTGGTCAATTCTCTCCTCCTCCAGCAATGGCATCTCACATCATGCTCTTTTCTCTTCACTGACTTGGGGGTGGAGTTCTACAATCTACAAAAATGTCATGTTGATAGGACAGCAGCAGTAAACTAGATTTTGAGTCTCTGCAAAGGAAAGGTTATGTTTTAAACACTGGCATGAGTAGAGCAAAAGAAGTGTTGCAGTAAAGCATTAGTTTGCCTATGAGAAACTTGGACATTTCTCAATTGATCCTAGGGTATAATGCAATTTAAATATTTCACAAGTCTCCTCAGATCATTTGGAAAATGCATACAATTAGTTTTTAAGTATCTGAAAGAAGTATGTGATTAATAGTTGGTAATTATTTTCTTCAGTTATAAGATATACTTTCAAGAACCCTTAATCCTAATTAATTGTTAGTTGGAATACAGATACTTAATTGATGCCAAGTACTGGATCTATTCCACCTTTTTTTTTTTTTTTTTTTGCAGTGTAGAATAATATACTGTGAGCAGGAAAGACAGGATGCAAACTTGTGTCAGATGAGGTTTTTTTAAAATCCTGGGCCAGAAAATTACCAAGAAAATATGAAACCCCATAGTTTTGGAAGGCAGCTTGAATCACTCTGGAGATGATGGAAAAGCAAGCACTGCACAAAGACTGTTGTCATGGGTAAACAAGAGTTAGGACATGGAGGCTAGTCATTGGTGAGGGGATTTGATGTGACTTCTTAATTACGAATAATGTTTACTTCGATCACTGGTTGAAAGGAGGAAGCTGAATCTCTTAAGAGCCACAGTAGTAAAATGGAGGCAAGAAAAGATAACTGAAGCACTGAGGAAGAAGCTATGTGAGACAGGAAGAGACCATACTTATTTTACAACTGTTGAAGAATCAGAAGTGGCATGGGAGCAAAAAATTGGGAGATACAGGTATTTAGCATTGATCTGGGGCACAGATAGCCCCTTTTCTGCTAGAAAGCTCCCAGGAGTGCATCACACTGTGACTGTCAGTGGGAAACTGCACAACCTTCATCCTCTCCACCCTTCCCTGACCCTGACATGTCAGTCCGTATCCATCTCAAGGGATATAAACTTAACTGTAGAGGACCATATTCAATGTCATTTAGTTGTTGAGGCACTTAAGACTTTTTCCAGAGTACATTGCAACATAATGGCATTTTTGGTGATGTCTGAACAGCAGACACTCAAAGTGATGTCTACATACCCAGATTTTGCTGTCAACCTAATGATTTATTTCTGGGTAAACACAGGTTTTAGTGATGGTGTCTATACTGTGGAAACTGGAAGCACTCCCAGCCCCCAGGCCCAGGAGCAAGCACTGGCCAGATGCCAAGGCTATGTCAGGACAAGATCAAGCTATAACCATCCCTTCTCAGCCCACACTTTGCTTATCTTGAGGAGGAAACCTAGACCATGAATGCCTCCTGTCAGATCCCTGCTCCAGACAATCAGTCACCAGAAGAAGAGAGCAATGCAATTTGTGTAATGCTAGCCAGCTTACTAACGCTATTTCTGCATGCTAGGATATTAATATGGCACTTCCCAGGTGTGTGTCCATGCCATAGAATCCACTCCTGCTACTACAGGCTCTTCTGATGGGGAGCTATTTAGCTAGAAACTATGACATGACAAGCAAGGGATCAGGAAGTATCCTCTCTTTCCAGCCAGGCAAGTGGGATTGGGCTACACATGCTCTGTGGATTCAATGAGTATCTCACATTTCTGGAGGCTTCACGGGACATTGAATATAGTTTACAAAATGAAGGCAACTAGCATGAAGAAGGAGCTGAAACTGAAGGTTTTAATTGTTCTGTGCCTTTTGTGTTTCTGTCCTTTAAGGCAAAGAAGTCAGCTGTGGCTGTTGTGTGAAATGAATGCAGTCCAGAAACAATGGTTGAACTCAAGGATACCTTGAAACAGTCTCTTTGAGCACTGCATACTCATTCAATGGGTACTGGATCACAAGCCAGGGACCACCACTCACTCCTGGCAATATGATCAGTATCTGGCATATTTTCTAAGACACATAGACCCAAGCCCCAAAGATGCAAGACCCAAAGTCCTGGATTCAAGAAAACACATGAAAAAGACATTTCTAGATGTTGTGGTAGTTGTTAAAGGCTTGAAGATGTGAAATAAGAGTTTCCTTAAAACTCTAAAGCTAGATGTGAAGTAGAAGTATGTTGCTGATTTTTTTTGGCACAGGATGAGGAAGGGAACTGCGAAAAACCAGGATTGGCAACCTGACCATACTGTAAATTGTTTCACCATCACTTGCAGCGGTTCTGTGAAGTGGAAATGTCCCTGTGATAGGACATTGACATATTGGTCATTTTGTTTTCCTGCAGGATGATTCAACATTGAAAGTTTGAAACATAAAACCTTTATTTTCATCCTAAATATGAGGAACAAGGAATAATACTCCAGCTCACCCAAATTTTCCTCTTCTCCTGGTACCCCTCTCTTCATTCTCACTGCTCCTCCTGGAATATTTTTCTTCTGGAAACCATCCAAGTAACTCCTATCTTTGAATTTCATTGCTCAATGCTCAACGTTGCTGCACTTCAGTAGAGGTCAGTGCTGAAAGGAGCAGGATTACTTCAAATGTCTCGTTAGCTATGACAGTTTATTAATCATTGTGGGTGATTAATCATATGAAGTTTGCCTTTACACAATTCTTTTGATTACTATTGAAGCTATGATTCACAACAATTCTAAATATACTCCTGTGGATCTGTAACTTAGCCCTTTGTCCCCTTTCCTACATTTGCGCCATTAATGTTCTTACCCGAGTTCACGGTCTGGCATTTGCCCTTATTAAACAGTATTTTTTTTTTATAGTATTTTACTGTGTATCAGGATCTCATTGAACTCTAATCCTGTTTCCCTATGTACACTATCTCCTTATTGGTGTCTTCAAATGTAATCAGCACATTTTCTATTTGATCATCTAGATTATTATAGAAAATAGCTGACAGCACCATTTCCTGAGGACTGATCCTTGCAGAGCATTACTCAGTCCTTTTCAGGATGTACCTGAACCACTGTTAAGGAATTCCAAGGAGACTTTTCTCCTGACTTTGGTACCTGCTTTTTTTTTCATCTAAATATTCCTCAGTTTGGTTATGGGAATTCTATGCAGTATTGTGTCAAAAGTCTTATGTAAGCCAAAGTATATGTCATGTATTGCTTCTCCTCTCTGTTACCTTGTGGTAGAAAGAAACTGGTTTGATATGATAAGATGGGTTTTTATGAAATTAACTCTGGCTATTACCTCTGTCCATGTTTTCTTTTAGGTCCTTAGAAGTAGTCCATATGCTAATTTGTCATATTGGTTTTGGTCATTCCGTAGGAACTGTTAGGAACTATGAGTCTCTACATCATTATTTTTGACGCTGGGTACCTGACAGAAGGCACATGAGTACTTCTGGCAACAGTGGCAGTTGAAACCAGGTTTCACCAGCTTATGCTGTGTGCAATTAAAACTGTTACCAATACTGTTACTGGTTACCAGTGTGGAAGTAAGAGTCTAGTGGACATGACTGCATTAGCAAAGGTTTTACTGTGAGTAGAACTTAATAACATGAAAGAAGGATACACACCTAAATAAAATTTCTAAGAAGCAACTCTCACCTTAAATTTCATTCTGTTTTGTTCAAACAAGATGAAATCCTCAGTCTTTGAGAATGAACTTGGGCCCATCCTCCATCCTCATCTGTGCTCTTTGTTTGTCCTAACCTGCCTTCCTCTGCAAAGATGGATGGTTATTGCTATTCCACTAGCAAATAGATATTCAAGCTATTAAAAAAAAAAATTATCAGCAACACTTTCTGAGGCTGGTATGTCAATGAAAATTGCTCCTACAACTAGCTGTTCTCTTCATCCATATGGTGAATATGGATTGTACAGCCTTGGTGTTCGTTTTCCTTTCTAACCTCTTAATGTAACAAAGTGTTTTGCAGTATTTTTTTAAAATCAATATTGGGGTGCTTATTCAGAAGTGCAAGACTTACAAATTTACACTTCAACTAATCCTATTTGTGACTTCTTTTTAAGATGTAGTTTTTAATAAAATTACAAGACACTGTTCACCCAGAAGTATTCCCCATTCACTGCAAACTAAGGACAGCAAATGTGATAAAAATATGGCAGAAGAGAGATACATTCTTGTTTCAGGTGTCTGGGCTAGGATGTAAAATTACTTTGATTCTTTCTCCCTTAATATCACTGAGTTTATCTCTGATGCCAAGCAAAATTATTATCATTTACAGAGAAAATATCAGTGTTAAAGCTGGTGTTTCCTATCTTCTGAATGTTTGATAAGCAAGATTTCTGGTCTTTTAAAAGGTGCATTACTTTTACTATTTTTAACCTTTTTTGCCCATAATTTATTATTTGAAAGCGCTACAATTTCTCAAAACAGTGATAGATTTCTTCCTGTCCTTGTGGAACTACTGAGTTTTTAACTGTAGCTTACTCTGTAATTTTTTAAACATATCTCCCAAGATACAGAATTATTTTGTTTCTAAAATGTATGGAAATATGTTAGAGAAATATTTTCCTGACCCAAATTAAAAATTATAAACTTCCTTATTATCCACATGACTGTTTCTGTCTCAACTGTAAAAAAAGAATAAGATCATTTTCAGTCTCTAATACTATTTGAAAAGTGCACTCTATTGTGTCAAGATATGCCACGGGAGCTGACAGTCTACATCCTGAATCAACCTTAATGTCTTATGATATCCATGAGTAATTGTGTCAAGATCAAAGTATTTATTTATTTATTTATTTCTCGAGTACTTCCAGATGGAGAAAAGAGTAATTCTGTATTTTTGATGCTACTGATTATAAGCTTTATAATATTATTTATTTCAAATGTTGCAAAACAAAAAGCTGGAATTTGGGTAAAACAAGAAAATGAAATTTTCTTGCTTCACTATAAATATTATCTCTAAAACATAAGTAACGTTGAGAAAATTAGTTCCAGTGAATGCTATATTGTATACAATAGAATGACACATATTGCTTTTATAGACCATAGAATCATAGAATTGTCTAGGTTAGAAAGAACCTTCGAGATCATCAAGTCCAACTATCAAATTCTGACAAAACCACCAGTGAACCATGTCCCTCAGCATCACATCTACACATCTTTTAAATACCTGCAAGGGAGGTGAATCCACCAGTTCCATGGGCAGACACTTCCAATGTTTGAAAATGCTTTCAGTGAAGAAACTTTTCCTAATATGCAATCTAAACTTCCCTGGTGCAACTTGAGGCCATTTCTTCTCATCCTATCCCTTGTTAGTTGTAAGAAGAGACCTTTCAGGTAGCTGCAGAGACTGATAAGGTCTCTCCTCAGCCTCCTTTGCTCCAAACTAAACAATTCCAGTTCCCTCAGCCAATCCTCATAAAACTTGTGCTCTAGACCCCTCACCCGCTTTGTTGCCTTTCTCTGGACCCACTCCAGCACCTCAGTGTCTTTCTTACAGTGAGGGACCCAACACTGAACACAGTATTCAAGGTGAAGCCTCACAAGGCAGGATACATGGGGATGATCACTTCCCTAGTCCCACTCACCACACAATTTCTGATACAAGCAAGGATGCTTTGGGCCTTCTTGGCCACCTGGGCACACTGCTGGCTCATATTCATCTGCTTGTCGACCAACAGCCCCAGGTCCTTCACCACCGGGCAGTTTTCCAGCCACTCTTTCCCAAGCCTGTGGCACTCCATGGGGTTGTGTGATCTGAGTGCAGCACCTGGCACTTGGCCTTGTTGAACCTCATACCACTGGCCTCAGCGCATTGACCCAGCCTGTCCAGATCCCTCTGAAGGTCAACACTGCTGCCCAGCTTGATGTCATCTGCAAGCTTACTGAGGGTACCCTCAATCCCCTCACTCATACCATTGATAAAAATATTAAACAGAACTGGCCCCAGTAATGAGCCTTGGGGAACACCATGTGTAACTGGCCACCAACTGGATTTCACTCCATTTACCACCACTCTCTGGGCCCAGCCATCCAGCCAGTTTTTTACCCAGTGAAATATATGCCCATCCAAGCCATGAGTAACCAGTTTCTTTACTAAAATGCTGTGGGAAATGGTGTTGAAGACTTCACGGCAGTCCAGGTAAACAAGATCCACAGTCTTTCCCTTCTCCATTGCTTGGGTCAATATTCAATGTTGTGTGTCAGCGTATAGATTCAACGTAATGTTCATGCCAAGTGCCAAAAAAATATTGCCTTATGTACACGGAGACAGTGCAATGAATACTTTTAGCTATTACTTAGTTATTTGATTTAGTTTATAGTGGTTCAATATGACTCAAAAGAGAAAATTATATTGCTTTGTATTGGTTTGATAATACTTGTCACAGTATTAGAATATATTAGTTTCTCTTTAGTAATTTCAGAAAGATGTTAGGAAGTTGCCTGGGAGACAAGAGATAAGATGTACACATCTTATTAAAACTGCCTTCTCAGCATTCATCGTTATGGCCACCCATCTTTGCCAGCCAAAGTGATGTTTAGATCTACTGTTTGTGCTGTTCCTGCATCTCTTCTTGTTGTTATAAGACACCCTCACAAGCTTATTCTTCCTGACAACTTCAAGAATAGAATATCTACAGGAGTATAGAGAATATTCCAGTGCAAAAATGAGAGAAAGCCATTTCTGCTTAACTTGCCTTTCTCAGTTCTGCAACATATAAGGACCCACTTGTCATTAATGTAAGGACCTCTTTACAGAAAACTCATCATATGAATTCCAGCTATTCCCACTGGCCATTACATAGTTATGGTTTTTCAAAGGCTGCAAAAAAAATTCAAATCACTTGTGGACCCTCAGATGTCATGTGGATCAACACATGACCACAGAAACCCCTGCTATCTCATCATCTGCTTGAGCTGACAGCAAAATAAAGATTAGTTCATACCTTACAGTAGTACCAAAACCACTGGAAAGAAGGAAAAGGCAGGCAGGGAGCCCCTTTTGGAGACCCCCTTGCCATGTTCAGCTTGTACACGTGGGCAGAGCTGTAACGCGGCTCTCAGCGTAAGAACTGTAAGGCCAAAAAAATTCAGCCAGAGCTGTCAGTGTATCTACATAGATGGCTGGGACCACCTTCCCCTGTACAGTGGCCTGAGCTGATGAAACACGAAGCACATTGAGTCCAGCCACCAAAGGTTGGTGCAGTGCTTAGCCTCCCGCTGGTGTTCAGCCAGGCACAGCCATGCCTGCTCTGCACACACACAGCTCTTCCCCTTCAGCAGGCACTGCCTCTGAATGCCCCTCATCACAGCACACAGCTCAGCTGAACTCCGAGCGTTCAGTGTCCTAGTAAAGGTTTCAAAACAGACTCAGCGTCAACCTTGGAAGATAAACAGCAATTACTAATGTTGGGGGAGTCTTTCTAACAGCCAACATACTGAAGTATTCACATATTTACCATTTCACTTTAGCAGTTATCCTGGATTTGTGACATTCTTTGTTTTCCTTTGTATCATTGTCTTATGCCAGGTAGTTTTTCATGTTGGTGGCAGATAAACAAACATAACTGAATCCACTGAAGTGCAGAAAGAAATAATTTCTCAGAACAGTTGCACAAAAAAATCCCCTTGTTTAAAAATAAGCCCGGTCCCTAGTGCAGCCTGTGACCATAATACCATGCTCTTGCAACTCAGCACAGACAAATCTTTTTCTCCTACTGTGTTTCCACAGGAGGTGTGTTGACTTCAATGTCCTTCAGCACTTTTAAAGACTGTATCACAGCGGTATTTGACTGAAGAAAGAGTGTCCAAAGAACAGTAAAACAGGACACGGGAACACGCGAAAGGTGGAAGACATCAAGATCCAAGTTGTCTCTGCAAGCTCAGTGCATATGATGTCTATAAGCACACTGCTTGCCCACCATGCAGCCCCTTGCCTCGACCAGTGCAGCAGGCTGTGGCGTAATGCGTTCACAAGGACGCTAAACTGGCAGTGAGCTCTGGCATTTCATTAATTTGAGTGTTGTGTCTTGCCTGCCCAAGATGTCAGTTATTTAAAGAACACCATTGTTGCAGTTGCCTGGGCTAAAACAGCTAGGGAGTAAAAGGGTCTGTCATGCAATGACACACTGATTCCCAATAGACACTCTATTAAGACAGTCCTCAAAAGCAGAACAACGCAGCCTTAAGACTTCTTCCTTCCCTGATGCAAATTGGCTGTCAGTGGCTTCAGCAGGGGCTTTGTGTGCGCATAAAAATCTCAAGCTGGACTCAGTATACAATCACAGCACACCTTCCCTTGCCTGCTCATCTTTCTTTTCTTGGCAGCAGTGCCAGCAGCACTCCCACAACAAAGCCCCGGCCACAGTCGAGTCTTTGTCTGAGCATCTGTCACCTCGCAGTCCCTCTCCCACCACTGCCGTCCAGGTCTGCTGCCGGTCCTGCAGGCAGACATGTGCTGGCACCGGGACGGCCACTGGGATGGTCATGGCATCCAAACGCCTTGTCAGCTTAGACACCGGTTATGTTTATGCTTTGGAGTTTATGCAAGATTTTCTTCTGTGGGAGAAATGATTGCTGTTATTTTCCACTTCCATGCATGAAGGAGTTTTTCAAGGAAAGGTCACTCCATGGACCCACAGAGTTATGAAGCAGAAATCTGTTTACTGTACTTGGTGGTCAAGAAATATACTTTTGCACTTATTCTCTAAGCAGACACTTCCATCTCCCTCTTACTGCATGTAAATGAATAGGTGGAAAATCCTCTATATTGCTTTTATATTGCTTAACAGGTTCCAACACTGACCAATTTCCAGAAATACTAAAATTTTATCTCACTCCTATTTATTGCTAATAGGGTATTTGCACCACTTCGGTGTGTGTTATTGTCAAGGCCTAGCATTTTTGTTCTTTGTCTGGTACTATTGGATATTTTTTGTGTGCTGGAAATTCAGCATTCTCTCCTATATTTCATCTTCAGAGCTATGTAGGCATGTGCATTCCTGTAAGTAAATGAACATCAAGTGGTTAAATATTCAGTTACTGTTAGATATTTCAAGGTTTGAAAGGCAAAATCAGAAGATAATTATGGGTTGCAAGAACAGAGAGAAAAATAATTTAATTCCCTGTAGTTATTAAACAGAAAAATGTATTAATTTGCAGCATATCATTAAGAGGGTTAGTGTTCACTAGACTTTCTGCTTTGTGATGTGTGCTGGACTATCCCATTTAGAACAACAAGGATACTGTAAAAAAATTGCTGTACCTGTCATTCATCAGGGGAAATAGAAGAAATGTGAATGCACTGGATTTTGGGCTAGTATAAGGGAACAAGGACTAAATCACTTACATTAACTGAGACAGAAGTTCAGTTTTGTTTGCTGTCATAAGTCCAAATGTTTCAATGAATTTATGATATTTTTTACCTGAAAAGATTCTGCTTCATTATTTTAATATCAGAATGCATGTCTGAGTTTCCTTGTAACGCCGTATACCTTCTATGGCTAAAATCTGAAGGAGCAAGCCCCATTTGCCTCTTTGGCCTACTTCTCACTTTCTGTTTTCCTTTTTTTTTTTTCCCCAAGTCCCTGTTAGAGAAGAAAAAGGAAGGAAAAGGTCTGGGGGAGATAGTTTCAGGTAGCCAGAGACGAGTGAGGCTGCAGAGAGTGCCATGGCCTTCTAAAGCACCCTGGGATTCATTTGACTCTGTGGGTTAAAGAGCATGCTCAGAAAAATAACTGAAAACAAACATCTATCTGCAGGCAACCTAATCAGACATTTTTTTTTTTCCCTTTCTCATAATGAATCTGTGGGAGGGAACAATCTGGTCTACTGAAACAAATATTATCTTACTATAATCTACTCAATTAATGTTTAAATAAAATGTCTTCATCGAAATGCAACCCATTGAAGTTAAGGAATGTTCACATATCCAGGTCAGGTTCTTTACAGACAAGACCAGTGAATGTATACATCTAATATAAACCTCCCATAAGGTGTTGGTGCATGCTACTATTTCAAATCACAGAATATGGGCTTGATAAACAAAGAAGCAAGCAACCTGAAAAACAGGTAACAGCATCAGTGTATACATGTTAAATTTTAGTGTTCTTACTGTTTTCCATCCATATAATTGGGGTTTATGTTATCAGGCTTCAGAGTGCCACTGCCTTAGGCTGTCCCATCTTCTTGACCCCTGTGTTTTCTATTGGCCTTCTTCCGTCAACTCCTTTGTCCCTTTCACAGGGTCAAGCTAGTTCATTGCTCAGCTGGTTCCTCTTGAATCTCCCGCTACTAATTCAGGGTGTTCCCTTAACGGGCTGGACAGGATCAGCAGAGGCGGTTCCATGGGCTCACCAAGGCAGAGGGTCTCGCCCCACTGAGAGCACCAGGCTGGGAGTGGCCCACACGCAAACAGTGCGTGCACACTCAGGAGGTGTGCGCATGGTCTTTGCGTGTATGTGAGAGCCACAAGTAACACGCAGCATTCAAACCACTGCATTTTTAAGATTTATAGTTTATACTGAAACCGTGCCGTTTACTCCTGCATTAAACTGCTTCGATAAGCCTCAGTGGTCAGAAATACTTTGTAGCATTATGTTTAATGAAACGTCAGTCTAGAAAAGAGGAACGGAAGAGAACTTTCCAGACATTTGTACTGAAAATGGGTAATATTAATATCTCACACTAAAGCAACCTAATTATTTCTACAGAGACCCTCATTTAAAGGAGTAATTTGCAAGTCACGTGGGAGTGTTTGATCTCTTCATGTGAAGAAGGGGAGGACTCTGCTAATTTCAAGCAGAGACAATCAAATAATTAATTTACCCAGCAGGAAAACAGAGTTCATTCAGCAAGTGTGCCCAGAGCTGTTAGTGCCAGGGAATGACCTCTCACATCTGATTTTACACTGTAATAAATAATGACAAAGCTCTGTGGAATTACATCTCTTTTCAGCAAACTTCAAGAGAAAGCACATTAATATTTTTAAGCACGGCTAATGTTTTCTCTCTCCAAAAACATTTGTACCTCCCATAGTGTAGGCTTGAAAATGGCCAGAGAGGAATGTTTCCTCTCCTGAAATATTTGGTTTTGTTTTGGTGTGTCTTTTTTTTTTTCCTCTTCATTTCCTCAGGAATCATGTCACATTTTGTTTTCATACGCTGTTCCCTGGGAAGTAAATCCTTGCAAATAATTCTGATCCCATTTTGTTTTCTCCCCCAAAGTCTTTATTTATTAGGTGCAGTGATAATCTTGACAGGAGCACTAAGAACAGAGCTGCTTTCTGCCACCACATTTCCCATTAGCTTCTCCAAATCTTGACATAACAGGAAGACGCTCCTTGTCCTGATATTTGTCATCCACTCTCTTTTTCCAGAACCATTTACAAAAATCATACTGGGGGTATATGCAGCTAGACTATAGCTGTGACAACCAGTCACCTCAAATTTCCACCTTGGTTTGTGTTTTTACTTCTCCTTTAAACCTGTTGGTACATAGTCTGTTGACTGAGTTCTATGACTTTAATCACATATAGGGTAGTTTTTTAGAAAAGAATATTTTTTGCAAGTTCAGAGCAGTGTGAAGCCCTGCACAGAGGTGGGTAAAGTGTTCCTCCTCAGAGAAATTAAATTCTCACCCAGATGTTACATATTATTATGCAACACAATAAGCAGGTGAAAAACAGTGAGGGTATGTAGAGAAACCATGAATTAGTAGATTAAATAGTGCCAGGGGGTATTCCCAGACACTGAAGCCTGAAAATCATTCTCTCAGACAATTCCCAGGTGAGGCTGGGGATTTAGTGTAGAGAGCATTTCCAATAGACAATAGGATTGTGCAACCCTCTTTTAGAGAGTGAGAGTTCAATAATATAGACATAGGCCAACCTTTGCCAGTTGTTTCCAGTGCTGTGCATTTAATCCACTGCTGGCAACATAATCTGGCAGTCTCTACACCGTTTTGGACTATGCTTATTCATGCATTTGCAGGATAGTTGTAAGGATTCATGAAAGATTTCTACCAGGTCATGCTCTGACAGACAGAGACAGAGCCTTTCAGCCTTCTCACTAGGAGCACCTCTCCCTCCTGTTGACTGGCCACCACAGACCTAACCCACATAGCAGAAACTTTCTGGCTCTGTTTTGGGGGATGAAATGTGGGCTTGAGTCCAAACATTCATTCCTCCCATTCTCAGATGGAAGTCCAAGCGGAGGCCGAGTCTCTTTCGGTTGGACCAAAACCTGAAGGAGAAAATTCATTTAGAACAAGCCAAAGCTGACAGTCGCAGAGTCTGGGCGGAAGATGATTAGGGGACTGGAACATCTCTCATGAGGAAATGCTGAAGGACTTGGGTCTTTTTATTCCAGAAAAGAGAAGACTGAGGAGGGATCTGATCAACGTCTATAAATACTTAAAGGGTGGGTGTCAAGAAGATGGGGCCAATCTTTTTCAGTAGTGCCCAGTGACAGGACAAGAGGTAATGGGTATGTTCTTGAACATAGGAAGTTCCATCTAAGCATGAGGAGGAACTTCTTTCCTGTGAGAGTGGCAAAGCCCTGGAACAAGCTGCCCAAAATGATGGTGCAGTCTCCGTCTCTAGAGACATTCAAAATCTTCCTGGACATGTTCCTCTGCATCCTGCTTTAGATGGACCTGTTCTAGCAGGGGGCTTAGACTAGATGGCCTCCAGAGTTCCCTTCCAATCCCATATTGTTCTGGGATTCTATCATTCTGTGATTCTGTGATCAGGCATCAATAGTACTGTGTGCTACAGCATGATTAAGCGTCTAAGCACTACCTTAGCACATCAGCTCAAAACATAATCAAATCTGCAGCCTTCAGCAGAGGTCCATACCTTTGATAAATCTGCCTAGCATTTTAAGCCTTTACTTCTTACCCGCAGTAGTAAACCTAGACTGACATCCTTACACACTGATATACAGGTACAAGAAGAAAGCTAGAAAGATGCAGACAAATTTAATTTGAAAATTCAAGCCTCTACCCATGGGATGAAAGCTGACCTTATTTTATTCTTCTGTAGGTCTAACAATGTGGGGTTTCATAAAAGCTGTCAGGAACATAGGGAAGGACCTCTACTGTCCTCAGCATCTTCATGTCTTTAAGGTTTTCTCCTTCTAGAGAGTACCATGTGGATAATGACAACAGTAGAAATGTATAAGGAGCAAAAAGATATTTTTTTAACTTCCTTTTACTTAAAAAATTCAGTGCAGGCCCATCAATGACCCTTAGCCTTCTCATTGTGATCTCACTTTTGGGATGTCGTGAAGATGCTCCTTCTACAGGTATTATAGATTGTATCAGAGGGCTGGTAAGATGAGACTTCAGTGAGACATAACATCCACATAAAAATGACAGATTGCAGTGACAAGCTGGTATCAGTAGCTTGGAAGATAGCGAAATGAAATCTCTTCAGAAAGCAGGCTGCACAGACTAGTTCTGTTGAAAGCTGCCAGTGCCACAGGACAACCTTACACATCTGATTCCCCACCAATGAAGGCAGATGGGGCTGCCTGATATGCTGTGGGCACTATGTTGTTTCCTTGTGCGATCAAATACAGGGGTTGAAGCAATGGCTGAGGCAGATAATTGTATGACACTGATGCTCCTATCTGCAAACTGTCTACAGAGTATCCTATGAAAAAGAAATGATCAGGAGGAAACAAATGTATAAATGAAGATAATGATGCAGAAGACTTCTTTTGCAAAGTGCTTTCAGATCAGCAGATAAGCACAACTCATGAAAGCTAAGCCTAGTATTATTAGTAATATTATTTGGCAAGCTAATGGATTACGACATTTTGAACAAGGAAATTTAGACAGCTGCCCCTTGCCTGGAGAGGTAACATTAGACAATGCTTCAAAAGTTTGCTTAAAACGTGCTTTTCAACACCGCATTAACTCAATTGCTTTTTACATTTTTTCTCTTCTCATTTTAAAGTCATTTTTGAAAGTAGGTGACATCATGGCTATACCAGCTGGAGTATGGCACAAACAAAGTGTACTGGAACAGGAGTGACAGACTGCAGGGCAGCTTTAATTAATAAATGGCTTGCCTTGCCAGGCGCGAAGCAGTTGGGTACTGACCTATCAAAGAAATGGAGCTTTTCTGTGGGTAATATAGTACTAATTAAAGCAATGTATATGTGTTTTGAGAAAGTACATAGCAGGGGTCTGTCTGGAAGAAGGAAGGTTGTTGGGGTTTTATTTCTTTGTTTACTGCTTCTTCTTTTCTTCCTTTGCTGTGCGTTTTTCAGTCTGAAACTGGAAGGATGGCTAACAGGGAATTATTCTTCTGCAGCAGTGAAGTAAAAGCAGGTTCTACCACATCCCTCATTCTTGTGTGCACTCAGACAAAATACCATTGTGGATCACTGCTGAAGTAAAAAAGTCCAGTATGATGTTACAGGCACTTCCTGGAGGAATTTGTGTGCACTTCAGACTATGTTTTGTCATTAGAAAGGTTTATTTATGATGACCCTATGCAGGGCTCTGCTAAAGTGAACCACCAAATGTCAATATAGGTCTTACTCCATATTATGTAGGTTCACTACTCCCTACGCGTGTGAAAATCTGTAGGTAGGTGTAAGGTGATATTTGTCAAATGTGTTTTCTCTCTTGTGCATCCACACTTTGTTGTTAAAATCTCTCTGGGAATCACTAGGACTTCTGCTTTGGGGGAAGTATGTAGCTGTTTTAATGCATAAACAGGACTGATTAGAAGTGGGGAGTGAATGGCTGAGTGTTGGATGTTGAGCTTAGTGGAAGCTGGGAGGCAGAGATGCTTTAACCATTGCAAAGTGCAAATGTACATGTTTGGTTTTAAGCCTGTTGTGTACTGGCAGATGAATCTTGGGGATCTTTCAGGCTGCAAAGTCTGAGATCTACAATGTGTGAGCACTGGGATAAAAATTCTCAGAGATTCTTTATAATCTGTGTTTTTTCTATTCACTCTTTCTTTCAAAAAGTTTCACAAAGCTGACTAATCTCTCCTCCTAATTCTATGGGCCTTTTAAGCTCTGTATAAGTATTTAAGCTCCCTACAGACGATGCATATACCAAAACTTTTACCCTGGCTTGGTGTGCTCACATAACCATCTGGCAAGACTGTGTTAGTCTTGGGCTTCCTCCAAAGTCCTGTGTGCATACTTTTCGTATATACTAGTGGCTTAATGGTGCTCCCTTCTGCTTCTTTGTCTCCAGGCTGGGCTGCTGTGGAGGTTACCTGTTTGGGGTGACACAACAGTGGAGGCAAATTGGTGTAAGTACTGGTGAGAGATTTTTGATATAAAACATGTGCAAATTAGGAGGAGGCAAAATAGAAATAATAATCTGTAAATTGATCCTGGTCTCCTTTTATGCATAACTAAAGTGGTTCTTGGAGTTTGATCAGTCTTCTTCTTCCATGATTCCTGATCCTCTTGCTCTGAGGTTTCTCAGATAATTACCTGTGGCTTAGGAGGTTTTTCCCCTTTGTCCCACCTATAGCCAGCTTGCTTTGTCTGACAAAGTGATTAATTCCCTGGTTTCATTCCGCCCAGAAAAAAGGCTGCTTTTTCTTTCAACTTAAACATACCTTATTTCTTGGTAGGAAGGGACACCTGCTTCCTTGGATTCTCATTTCATGCCTGTACAAGGTGACCAGGTAAAGCTGGTGTCTGCCCAGGACACACACCTGTCTGAGAATGAGATCAGATGCTATTTAGTGTAAACAGTGTGTTTTGCCTATTCTGGAGGTTTTTTTGGAGACAACATGGAATATGCACTTTTCCAAGGCCCAGTAGTGATTTGTTTCAAATTGAAGGCTTGAGTTACATATGAAACTTATAATCACAAATTAACAAAAAACCCTTAAAAAAAATAATGAGAAAACCCAACAAAACACCTTCCTTTCAAATAAAATCAACATAGAAATGCCTCCAAACCACTATTCCCTAACTGTATATTAAGGTCAAAATTTAAACAGTCAGTTCTACAGCCTCTTCTCACACAACTGGGATTTCTTGGGCAACATAGACTAAGTTAGGGTCATGATTTTAGAGACTGTGTTCATTCCACATACCCATATATAAGCTATTTGTTTATTCATAGGTATTTCTAGAGAGAAATTTAGCTGATATGTTGCAGATATTTATTTGTGTATGATCTGTAAGTGCCTCCATCCCTACCTTGAATACAGTGCTCCTGGGTGAGTGTCTCAGGAACCTCGCTTCAGTTCTTTATGACTGTGCTTTGCAATTTCAAGGTTGTACAGTTAAAATGATCTGGGATGATATATCCTTGTAATTACACCGGAATCATTATCAATGACACATTTGCTTTCACAATTGCAGCAATTTCTGCAATGGCGTTTTTCTGCCATAAAATTGGACTCTGTTAAATGAGATTGTGGTTTTCCACATTCAAGGTGCTATCAGTTTCCATATCCTATTTTCTGTGTGCACAAATAAAAAAGGATTTTATCATCTAGACCCCCAGTCTCGGATTTCAACAGCTCTGCTGTGTTTTTTCCAGTTTATGCACCAGCACCTCTGCAAGTTCTTAGAGAGCAAATGAGGTTACAAAAGGAATCCTTACAAACAGTGCTAAGATTCTTAACAGTTACACAGGTACAATAGAATCTATTTTCATTTACAGAGGATGCACAAGGTGACAAGTGTATCACCTAGGATAAGGCTTATCAATTAAGAAGACCAAGGCAGTTTCCAGAAAGAGCACTTCATGTACAAGACGGACAGGTTTTCCTATGACTGTATTTTTAAACAAAAACTTCTTGAAGTGATTTCCATATTTATTTAAAATTAAATAGAAGGCTTTTTTTTTTTCTCTAAAAAAATATGGAAATAGAAGTGGTTTTTCCAGATTTATTGCCAAAAAAATACAGACTTGACATTTGGCAAGCACTTACCTATTAATGACCTCCCAGGCATGTTTTGAATATTCTATTGGTACCAGGGGATGGCATAAATTTTGCAATTAGGACAGAGAGTCAACACCAAAGATATTAACTTAATACCTAATTTCAGTAGAAAAAAATGCCATTTGGAAAAGCTTTTCTCTACTATGAAAAAATGCCAGACATTGAGAACAAAGGAACAGTTTATACCTGTATAAATTTTTCTTAATAATAAATTTGTAATTGTACTTCCAAAGGGCCACATTGTTGTCATGGAGTCTGTTCTTGTGCTCTGTGCCCCAAGTGTCCTGGTTTTAGAATTAATATGCAGAAAACACTGCTGAGGAGAACCAGTTTATTAGGAAACTAGCATAGCAATTTCTGTCACAAATTATTTCGTGCATATTACCATCACAAACCTTGCAATAGATCTGTAATGATAGTAGGTCTAATTTCCTGCCAGGCTAGATCTGGTAGGTGAGCTTTGCATCCAGTAGCAAATAGTGTGGTGCAATAGAATCCAATTTCTAGAGCATCAGTTGCTGCTGAAGACCTAATAACCAAACTATGTGCAATTCAAGAGGTCTTTTTTTTTTAATTGTAGTTTGGTCACGGTGTCTGAATACCCTCTGAAGTGTGCTTTAAGGTCCTCTTTTGTTTTAGTTTCACTTGAGAATAAGAGTCTAAGTGCTGTGAGTAGTTTCTGGGTAAGAACCAAGGTGCAATAGGTGGGGAAAGTAGAAGATTCACTTCCAAACCTGAATTCCATTTTGAATGGAAACACTAACGCAGGTGCACTCAGTAAGCAGTACGCACAAAGACTAATTTATTCAGCTGATCTCCCCAAACTCCTACAATAAATTGAGCAAAACAGAAATTAAAAGTGGTCTTCAGCTTTATTTCTGGCTGTACCAGTAGCGGTGTCTCCTCCGTAGGGAGCAGTGAGCACAGAACAGTACCATTGAAGCATTCAGGAGTAAAAATGTAGTTAAAAATAAATTGGCATTTAGCTGCTTTGCTTGGTTGCATTATCATAGTGCCTAAGAAAGGATTTTTCAAAGCCACATGATGCATGACAGAGCACAGCACGTCCCAGTCTGTCTCAGGTTCACAGGAGTCCACTGCGCTACTTCCCATCGAGGTCCAGGCTAGGCTGGTTCCCGGCACAGCCAGGCCCACCTCCGGCCAGTCTGTAAGAAATCATAGAGCTCTTATGAGCAAATATGGCACTGGCAAAGAAAATGAAAACATCTTTATTGTTTTTCCTTATGCAAGCAGATCTTCAGTGACTGATAGAAGACTAGGACCACTGAAATTCTACTGATGAGACAGCTGTCCATTGAAACACGACTCTGTCAAGATCAGTATCCCATTTCATGACGTTTCCCTGATACAATTGAAAATAAGAATTGCATTAATTAAGCATAGTCAATTTTATTTAGATTGGTGCATTTTAATGTACATTAAAAAGCATTTACTTATGTTTTCATGTTCTGTATTATTATTATCGTACTGAGGCACAAAAATCTTCGCTTTCTGAACTGAGATGCTATAGAATGTCTACTGGTCCATGAAAATTTGGAATTTCAACTTTTGCTTTATTTTAGAAAGACAGATTGATTGAAACAGATTCCCCATGAGAACAAAATTCTCTTCTCCGTCCCTCTCTGGCCCATAATTCTTTATTCTTCAGTTTCATACCCATAACATTTTATTATGCTGGCTCTAGTGAGAACCTACTACTGAGTGTGCTGAATCCTGCCTCTCTGTGTTTTATCTACCTCTCACCTCTGTTTCTTTATCTGTTCTTTGTATGACTTTGGACTCATCCTGCAGCCTTTGAAGGTAACAGTGAGAGATAAGCAGGACCAAAGCTAAGGTCTAAGGCTCATAGTTCTGGAAATGACAGCTCAGGAACTGATTGACTCATCCTTAAACTACCCTTTGTCTTCAAGGACACTCCATTTAGAGAGAACATTCCTCCTGTGTGCTATCAGTGGCAGGATCATGGCCATAGGCTTTCTGTAAGTGCTTTGGGCAGGGAAATGTCTCCCTGCATTTGTCTGAAAAGTGACGTTAAAACCCAAGGAGGTTGTGGCAATGAAGTAATAATAATGTTGAATTTTAACTAGAGTGCAAATTTTACATCCTTTCCCCTCCAAATTCAGTGCAGGCTTTCAAATGCATTATGTGCAGCCAAGTTCAAGACTTTAGAACCTGCCCTTGAGAAATGTCTGCTAATGGTATACTTTATCTCAGTAAAATTTACTTACAGAAATATATATCATAAAGCTGCTGTATTCCATGTACAATAAATTTTAAGGTACTATTTTAGCATCATTGTCTTATTTCTTTCTAATAGTTTGTGATATTCATCAAGTTGATTTGAGATTGCTGGAAGATGCTGCATTACGACATGGTTACATCTAACTTCAGCATACATAAGTTCACAATTTATCTTAAAACTGGTATTAAAAATAAGTGATTTGCATTTAAATCTTTTTTTTCTTTTTTTTTTCTGGAGTAGCAATTGGCTGTGTAGTTCATTTCTACCAGGATCATATGCATCTACTAACACTGCTTTTTTGCTCTCTGAACAGACCAATTTAGCAGGGGCTGAATTATTACAACAGCACAAAAATGGTTTCCATGCCTATACTGAGCACACACAGATTTTCAGATCATCAGTAAGAAAAGAAACAGGACATGGAGCATTCAATCAGGCATGCAGATGCAAAGTTGCATCATGGTCCTTTAACTTGGTTTACCCTGTAAAACAATTGTTCCTTAATCTTCCCATAGTAAAATCTTTACCTAACAACCCTTCAGTAAATTAGAAAGCATGGTCTTAGTACTTCCTTAGTAAAGAAGAAAAGAAGCCTGCCAGAAGGAACCCATAAATGCTGATGTAATTATCTCATATGAAAAAATGTTATCGCTGTCTATGAAGGTGATATTATATAAAAAGATGAAAATGTCTACTATAGTTTAACATATTTGAAGAATAAGTTGTACGTGACATTTCTCTCATGATACAAAGGTATGAGATATATTAACTGCATCAGCAGTCTAATATTCTAAAATCTAAGCCTAAAACAAATTAAAAATCACAACAAAATGCAAATATCTCCCTCCAATTAGTTTTATTAATGCTGGAATCCAAGCCACATTAGCTGGTCTGCTGGAGACTGAAAAGGGCAAGCAGAAACACAAAGCTGGAGATGTGCACTGTATTACTCAGCAGAGTTGGAAATGTTAAGTGATTAGAGCAATGAGGGACTTGAATAGTAGTATTCAAGTCTATAACTTTAAAACTTTGTGCCACCGTGCGCTCCTGAGAGTTTGCTCTTCGGAGTAAGTCCTGATCAGTTCAGTATGGGCTGCAGAACCAACTGCTGAAACAATTTTTTTTTCTCATGAGGACAGTTGTTCCGCATGATTTCTTGTTACTAAAGATTACTGGCTGTCTTTTAGCCTGTGAAACCTCTGCTGAGAGAGAGTCAAGATTTACAAGTTCTGAATTGCCCTCTGGAGTAAGTTGTTTCTCTCCATCAACTAGACTGGCCAGGGAGATGAGGTTTGCAAAATTAAAGTGGTCTTTTAATTGAGCTCACAAGAAGCTTCACTTTCTAATTATTTTTCTCTGGTTTTGTTTTACAGAGACTGTCTTCTGGGATACATTCTTAGTTTCTACTGCATATCTATGACATAAATACTGGACTTCCAATAGAATCTGCACTGTTAGAAGTATCTCCTGGAGCTTGGTTTCCTCATAATGTCTATGCACTTGACTGTCTCTAGGCAGTATTATCTAAGTGAAAGGAGAGAAATATTTTAAGAGAGATACAGAAATGTCTGCTTTAATTTTCAAATTAATTCACTTTGGCAGTCTCACATTTCTTTTGTGTTTTGTGCATGAATATTCCAAAACCTAGGGTGGGAGAAATGTTGGCCAAAAAAAGCAGATTGGAAATAAATAACAAAATACGGAAGAAAATTATTCTCATATTTTAATTAAGGATACTCACACTGGAAATCCAAGTCTATGAGGTGTACTTACTTATGAACATGAATATGCCACATGATCAATGGAGTCCAACAGTATATATCAAACTGAATAGTCAAAAAAACCAAGTAATTCTTCAGTTCATTAATCTCTTCCAGAAGCTTCTGGGGCAAGGTTCATCTCACTTGACTGTAAACATTGCAAATGCAGATATGTAAATTAGATCAAATGGACTGTCTTACTTGCCTTAGTCAGGGGAGGGGAGGAGGGCCATGGAGGGGGAAATACTAGCTCTAGAGGGCAATTCCCCTTACTCCCTGCTGTAAACGTCTGTATGAGAAGATAATGACCCTTCTAGACAGAGGGTGAAGTGATTAGTTCATATTCAGAAGTTTTAGAAACCCAAGTGAAGGCGTCACCAGTGAATAAGTTCCAGCAGCACTTACAAGTCCCCAAAACTGTAATCTGCTAATGATGAAAGACAACAAGCTACAGCTCAGAGAATCTGATCTCATTCACAGATAGTGGAAAGCACAGAGCAAGAGACAGAGAGGGTGATGAGAAAGTTGATAAAATAAGACACTTGAAAGCCAGAGCAATGGTAGTAACACTTAAACAAATATAACTCCCTTGAAGGAGTATTCATATCTTACAGGGAAGAAACCCAAGTAGGACGTAGCTCATGGGGATGAGACTGCAAGACTGATAATTACCATCTAAAATCTCAATTTTCATTTTTTTTTTCAGATAACCTTGTTGTTCAGAGCTCTCAGCTGATATTGGATCATAATTAGAAGGGACTGGGGTAATGTGAAGGCAAAATTTTTTTCAAGCCATTTCTTTGGGAACATTTACTATTTAATTGAGCAGAAACTTTCCATTTACTTGTATGAACTCAGGATTAGGCCTTAACCTAAAAGGTTCCAGCAATGTTTGATCTGTAAAAAATATAGCATTCACGCTGATAGCTTTGGCCACCCATGCATTGCTTTAGCATGAGTCTTCAACAGAACTTCATCTACTTGATTTATGGCATCATTATCTATTCTTATATATGGAATTTTCTAACAGATCATTTATTCTGTCAGAAAACAGCACTCAATCAAAACTAAAAGATTCTGTGAATAATTTTGCTAATTTTGTTTACAATTCCCCCAAAACAAAAAAAATCAGTAAAAGTTAAGGTTTTCCACGCACAGAATAGAAATCTTTTCAGAGGCACATGTCTAATCACAAAATAACAATCAGTCCCTGAGCTACGACATTCACATGAAACCCAGGGAGAGGGATGGGACAGATGTATATCTGGACCTTTCATAAAACAAGTGAATGTCCTAAGTTACCAAAGAGTGTGTGGTTTCAGCAGCATATTTCACTCTTTCTGTGTCTCTGGGAATACTGAGAAGGTTACAGACTTCTCTTTCATGCTTTTCCAGCTCACCCTTTACTCACTTTCAGCAGACACTGGGGCTCCTTCAAACAGGACACAAATTTGTCATCTTTATTTGTGGTAAGAGCTTAGCTTTTGAATATTTCTTTTGCCCTCTCTAAGCAATGCTTATTCTGATCCCTACGTGCATTTCAAAGGATTATTCTAGACTGGATTCAGAACCTGAAAATGACATATATGCACAGCTGACAAGACATTGCTGTTTGGGGGGCGTGTTGCCCTTGATATGGGCAGACAATGGGATCAGACAGCCTAAAAAAAATAAATCCTCACAACTTTGATCCCTGATGTTACTTTACTGCATTAAAATCATCAAACAGTTGTCAAAAATAAAGGCAAGGGATCACTTTTCTTATATTGCTTCCTTCAATGCATTTTTTATTCTTTTGCCAGAAAGTATAAAAACAGATGTAGGCATCCAGGTCTAATTCCATGGCTTTTCTATGTTTTCTACTGTCAGGTCTGGCAGTGACCAGTAGCAGATGTTTTATATGAAGGTATAATAATAAACTCCCCAGAATGGATATTTTATTTGCTCACAGGGGAAGTCCTTTCCCTAATGCTACTGACTGGTATTTGATTACTGCCTGAAGCATAAAGATTATATCCTTCTGAAGCATAAAGATTATATCCTTCTTTAGGTTTCTGATTTGGTTGTTTGCAGCATGCTTGGGCATTCAGCTGCTCTCCCTTATCAAAAATACTCACAGCTTCTACATCATTCTCTTTACTTGTGTGAGTTTTTTCATTAGCTTGAAAGAGAAACAAAAAACTTTTGAAAGAGTACAGCAATATGTTACTTGCCTTATCCTAAAGGCTAGATGTATGCAGGTGGCACAAGCTTGCACGTGGCGAAGCTGGGAGATATGGGACATAAAACCCTGCTGTGGGGATGTACCAAGTGCTTAACAGGTATTTCAGACCAGTTGTGCATAGGCTACTTCCCTCTGCAGGTGAAGATCCTGCCTCTTTGCTCCCAAGATAAAGTACACCCAAGGCAATGATTGGAGAAATCCCCATTCTGCTTGCGCAGAAAACCTGAAAGGATTAATAGTCCTTTCCCATACACAAACTATGGCTACTGCAACCCTCTTCTGACAATTACATTTTCATCTAATATCACCAAACGTTAAGTTTTTCCATTTCGGTCAGCCCATACATTATCGTACCTCACCGAGTCAAACCACTCCACGTGACCCTAACAAAACTCAGTGTTAATTCCTGCCCACTCACATTCCAGTCCTGGGGTCCCAACTGGCAACCTTATTGACACAGACGACAACCTCACTGTTCAGGTTGTCTCCTTGCCTGACAGCAAACCAATACATATTGATACATGGGGGGAAAACCAGTTATGAACAATCTATTTAAGTCCATACATGCAGAAAACAAAAAGATATATTTAGTTTTTCTCTTTTCAGGAAAATGAGCAAGCCATAAAGGCTGAAGCTGGGCAATCACGAGTGACATAGTGTATACGGTAATAAGACACACATTGCTATGTTTAGTGATGTACTGTGAAATTTCAAATTACTTTTTTTCATTAAAAACTTGATAGCTCCATTGGAAGCAGTGAGAACTACATGCTAATTTTGCAAATATTTCCTGTCATCCCTGCAAGACAGTTTTTGCATAGTTTTCATTGAAGCAGCAGAGCAGAAATATAATTTTAAACTTCATAGCCATTAATCTCCATTACTTTGTTAATATGCTGTGCCATTGCCACATCTCCAATCAACCAAAAAATATCCTGAATAGTAATAAGAGGATCAGCACCTTCCAAAATAATTGTTTGATCAGGTATGAAGCGTCTCTTTCATACAGAGTCTTTACATTAATGACTGGGTTTAATTAGACTGGTTAGAAGTCAGAAAGAAGTAATTCGTTCTCAGCATAATAAACTGCTAATTACTAACTGCACAAATAAAGGTTATGGATAAAGAGGACTTCTGCTATTAAGGCACAGAGCAGAGCAATTTCCATTCCTCTCACATTTCCTGCATTTATTACAAACAATTGCAAGACTCTTTTCAAGGCTTATTGGTCTCTCTTCCACTATACTATTCTGAGATAAAGCAGAAGCTTTAATGCCAACAGTGTCATTTCCATTTACATAAATGGCGTAGAGGTATTTTAAACAACATTCCCAAGACCAGTGGTGATAGACACTCAGAATTTCTATTTTGCTGGATTATTTTTTTTCTCATTCAGAAACCAAATAACACTTCAAAAACTCCTGCAAGTATGATATCATGAGCATTGTCTGAGAAATACTTTTCAAAATGCTAAGATCTGGGGCCAGAGAATGTCAAAGTGATCATGATTTCAATAGTGAGTGACATTGTAATATGACATTAAAACAAAGATAGCAGCTACTTAATAAATCTTTGGATATTTGATTTTCCTCTTACGTCAAAATAGTATCTATTCACATTGCAGTGCCCTACTATTTAGTTGACCACCACAGTGATACTTCCATGACACGATGCAGCAAAATAAAAACATATTTTTTTATTTTAAGTGATATTACAAAATTGAAAAAAACAGCGGTGATTTCCTGGGCAGGGGTGAAAGCCCCACAGTAAATTATAGAAAAGTAACCCACTCAAACATAAAGTGGAAAGCAGGATTACATTCAGCAGAGCTCTCTCTCAAAACGCTAACTTGAATTATAGTTCTAAAATTAAATAATTGCATACATCAAAATTCACTATTAACATCAGGAAGAGTACTGTGTGGCTGTAGAAAAACTCAGACGCATTTCTTGTGTCTTACTCTTTCATTCTAAGATACCTATGAATGGTATGCTAACTGATCTGTTTTTCCCCAGGTGGTCATGAGTTTGACCCTAATCATAGATAAATTCAAAACAGCATGATGAATGCAGAAACATTATTGATACGTCATGAGTTTAGATAGATTAATATGTAGCTTATTGTTCAGCTATGAGTTATACAAAATGGCACGTATGAATTGTATATTACTTTTGTACAGTAATTTTAATACTGATAAAAAGAAATAAATGTATTTCAAGTTATTACTATTGCAAAGTATCTGCTCAAGGACTGACTTCACCTGGCATGTCAGACCCAGAGCAGAGAAGCTTTAAATGTTTTTAGTCTTCACTTGATGTTGATTTTAGATACTAGAACACCCTTGGCATAAATTAGAGGACCCTCTCTGATTTACAGAAATTCACTGCATTGGTTAGACTGCCTGAATGCAGCAAGCTCCAAGCATACACTCTCCTCTACTTTCATGATCATCCAGTCAAGTAGATAGTCATACGGGAGGAAAATTCTCCTAAAGGATTACTGATATTCCCCTTTGACATTAAAACTTCTTTCATTGTGCCACTCCATCAGCTGGAAGGGACTGCAGCTTCTGACTGGATCAGAATAGATTTCTTTCAGGAAACCTGCATTCCTCACATTTATCATGTCTTGATGCTAAGCGCTCTTTTCGGCAAAGGATTTGCCAAGCTCTGTGAATAGCAGTCCAGTTGGATCCTAAGCAATATGCTTTACTGCATTTAACTAGGACAGTGTTTTTCAGTTCTCCATCTTCATTTGTTAGCTGATTCATATCTGAAATTGTCGTAGGAACCAAGATGGAAAACACTTCAGTTCCTGATATTGTCATGATTTAAATGTCTTCTCCAGAAACTAGTTTAATCTCTTTGTTTTAATAAATCCATTATTTTATTCAAAATGTCGTTACTTTTCCGACTGTTACATTTGTTTTGCTACTATAGTAACAAAAGTAGGGGGAAAAGGAGAGTAGAGAGGCGGAAGAGTAAAAGTCTAGTAACTAGTTCTGTGTTCCTACTGAGCTACAATGTAAAGTCACAAAGGGAACCCAGGATATAAACTCCATTAGCAGATTGAAGGCTTTATGTCTGTTTCCCACAAGCAGTGTTAAAAGTATATGCTATTACAAGATGTCTGTAGCTTTACCACTGAAAGCAATAATTAGGAAGCCCTGTGATGAAGAATAGTAAGTGTTTAAAATGAATGAGCACTGATTTAGTTTTTGTTGTTGTTGTCCAGGTACTTTCATTGACTGTAGCATCCTGATAGTACTTCCATTAGATACTGCATTCCTGCTCTCAGTGGAGCGCATCAGGAAGACAGCCTTGCCACCCATTTGCTATCACTTCTCTTGTTTTTCAGTCCTAATACTGGAAAACATTCTCTATGGGAATGATGCAGGTTTTAGAAACATGAGAAGCAGTTTGATAGGTGGATAAAGAAGAAGCCGTTAGAGTTTTGTGCAGAAACTACTGGGCAAACAGGCAAATGTTTGATAGGCTAGTTAGAGGGTCATACCAGGTATCCTCATCAAAGAAAGTAGAAAAAATTCTGGTATGTCAAAATTCAGACAGCTGAATCACTTTATATACTTCAAAACCAATAGCATGTCTGTAAAATCTCACTGCAGTAGGTTGTAACTCAAATAATCCACTCAAACTCCATGTGATGGGGAAAAAAAACCTTTAAATGCAGTATATCTGCAGTATTTCTCAGTAATCCAGGTGTTTTTACTACCAAGATTAACAGATGATGAGGTTAAGCTTCTTTATGGCAGAGGAGGAATTCAGCCCTCTGTCTTCAGAGTCTCATACAATGACAAACAGGAATCCCTTGTTACATCCATGGGATAACTGCTGCACAGAACTTGCTTGATAAACACCAGAATCACTTTCAGTCATGGGAGGAGAGCTGGCAATCCACAGTACTGCTAATGCTTTTGCCCATCACAGGCCACAAAGGTTCAACAAGCCTCTTTCAACTTCCAGGCAAAGCGAAGGCCGTTGTCAGCCTGCCTTAGCTGATACTGTGGCAATGCACTTAGACTGAGCTGTCTGTTTAAAAGAACTAGAGATGAATTTTAGATAGATAGATAGATAGAATGTATATACACACATCAACACACGTATGCATATAGAGATTGCACAAAAATTCTATAGAGGTATGCAAAGACCACCTTTCTGTTTCTCTCTAGATAAAAAAAAAAATTGAGAACCAGTTCTAATCTTTATTTTCTCATGTTTCTGTGTTTAATGTAGTGTAATTTTCTTTAGATAATGATGAATATGAAGAATTATGTTGATGAACATGTTTTAATTCAAAGTTTACAATGGAAAATTTGCCTCTGCAACATTAAGGTTAAAATTCAGGTCACACTTTCCTCCCAGGGTTATGGAGTCTTGGGGATCTCTTACAGGATTGCTCACCTCCCACCCAAGATGTTCTCTCCTTTAGGAGAGCTGACCCTGTGCCTTTACAACTCATCTGACCTTGTGGTGAATCACATTGAGGCAGCATGTCCTGAGAGGAACACTGTATGTTAAAATGGCAGTTTTTTCCAACCAGACTTCATCAAGTGGGCAACATGGAACTTTTCTTACAAACTTCAGGCATTTTTTGAGTTTTTAGTGAAATTTAAGATACGTCGGGTGCATATGCAGTCCTAAAATACTTTTTCTCTGGGTCTGGAGCTCTCTCCACCAGACCACAAATTTTAAGACTTTTGTACCTGAACAGAGCCCAGGTAGTGCTTCTGGCTTGGGACCTTAAGACCATGACTTAAGAAACAGTCTCGGTGTACAAATCTTCTGACACCCACCACTGCAGCATGAAGATTATGAGTCTTCTGCAGAAGTGAGACACCTCCAAAATCCCTCTTTGAAGAAGCACAGCTGCAGAAAGATCTGGGACAGACACCTCAAATTTTCAGTGGGGTGTCATTAAGTAATCCTCATGTTTTGGTGACAGTTTAGAGCAAGATCCTTAAAACACCCTTATTATTTTCTTAGCAATAGGAGATGGTGGATCACACAGACTTCCCACACAACCTTTGCCTCTGCTCTCTGGTGGCCACTGGCTTTCTGAGTGACATTCATTGTCCCTTCAGGGCCCAGGTACCCCATCTAGCAGAGCCCTACTCATCGTCTGAGCTCCAAAGGCTCCATTTTCTGCTTGAGGGGACACAGTCATACCTACCAGCCAGTTTGCTCTTGACACGCTCATCTTATTCCTTGTGGCTTTGTCCATCTCTTTCTATAAATGTTGTACTTCATTAAATTGTGAAATGTTATAATTTGCAAGCAGTTGCCAAGTACAGCCTTACTGCATATCAAAGATTCACAAGCAAGAAGAATGGGAACAGACATCAAGAGCAAGACAAACAAAAACAGACAAATAGGTGCATGTCAGAAAAATTACTGAGTATGCTAAACACCCTTGTCTTCAAGAAGTCTGATATTAGATTTACAGAGGTTACATTTGCAGTCCAGATCCCACTGAGATTAACAAGGAATTCCAATTCAATGAAGCAAAAGTTGATTTAATTTCTGAAGACGGCTATATTTTTTATGCTTCAGCAGAAGTTCAGAAGATTTTTTTCTAGATAGTTATTCTTGATATTTTTACAGAGTGAAAATGATTCTCTTAAACTAACATTGATTGCCAAAGTCAGAATCTTTCTGAATTGTCTCAAATACATCTAATCTGAAAAATTACTATAAAGGTAATATCATAATATCCCTTCATCATCTTCTCTACTTGGTTTCTGATATTCGTATAGTTAATGATTAAAAGAGAAAATACTTAGTATCTCACATCTTCAAAAATGCCTAATGCAGATGGTAAAAATGTGTCTTCATGAATTATGAACTGTAAAAGAAAAATGCACCTTGCAGCTCAAGGAGAAAACTCTTTTTTTCACACTTCATTTTTCTTTAATCTGGGCATAAATGAGTGACACAAATTTTGCTTCCAGTGAATTTTCGTCATAACAGTATTAAAAAAAAATCTAAAAATAAATTCATTAAGGGAAAAAGTCTAGTTTATTGTGTGAATAAAGATTATGTTGTGGCCAAGTATAGATTACTTCAGTACAGAATTGTAATGAAATCTGAAACTTAAACTGTTCAGATGCTATTAACCTGCCCATTCCTATTCTAGAAAGGAAGAAAATTTATAAAAATCAACCCTAAGCTTATGTAGCCACAGGCAATGTAGCTACACAGGTTGAAGTGCAATGCAATAAAATACATTCAGGTGTTTTGAAAGGCCCAGAGGCTTGAATATATGCCATAAATCAGAAGAACAAATTCTGCTACAGAAAATAGATTTCTGTTTAAGTTCAGGTAACACTAAGACCTTTAAAATTTATATCTCCATTCTCAAAATGACAATGTAGAATAGTTGGAGATTGCTTGTCATTACAGGTCTGGTGTGTGGGCTGCAAAGCCTATCCCCATTATATCACACTAATGTAATCTGATGACAGTGGCCACATTTGCATTTTCCATGTGACACATGCTACATTTTTTTGTAATCAGAGACAAATTCATCTGCTGAAATAGTATTATTCATGGTGAGTTTACAGAATGAGTATTTCTTGGTATGTACCAGAGTATATTCCATGTATTATGAATGATTTTGCTGTTAATCAACGGATTTTCAGTTTGCCAGAGAAGTTAAAATTGACATATGATAGAAAACCATGGGAGCCCTTTTTATCAGGCAAAGCTTAATACGTCAGAAATTATTTATTCTCCCAAAGAGATCAGTGAATTGTCAAAGAAAATAGTGGATGTTCAAGAGAGACAGTCATCTGGGGAAAATTATTTACAGCACTTACTGACTGCAAAAGAGTTGTATATTTTTGCTACCCCCAGGATGATTGAAACCATGAAAGATCAGTTTCACAAAGAGTCACAGTAGGATATAATTTAAACAACACCAAAAAATCTCCTAGTGTATCTTCCTCATATCTTAGACTATGGACTTCATTCTTATATCTTTCTAGTTCATTTTTTAATGTATTCAACATAAAATCATGAGAAGGGTTAAGCCAAGAAAAGACTAGCTAGCCCTGTGTCCTGCAGCAACACCCAGGAGGGCTGGTGATATAAAAGCAGTATAAAATTTTAACAATAGCAGTTATTTAGCAATATCAACATATTCAGAGATAGTTTCTAAAAAGACTTTTATGGTCTTCTGCAACTTATGGCTCAGAGACTTCCTGAGTAGGGATGCTGTCTTTCACTTCGGTAGTGACTGATATATATTTGCCCCCTTGATTTGGCCAACTGCTTCTTGATCTCATGCAAACATTTAACTCCACCACATCCAGCTGTAAGATTCATGGTTTATATATGCAACATGTTAAAACCAGTCTCCTTTTCCATATTTTAAATCCACCGCTTGTAAGTTTAGTTAGATCCCCCTTGCTTCTTGCACTGAAAGAGACAAGGAAAATCCATTCCCTGTTGACGTTCATATCACTCAGTGTATTACCTGTGCTGTATCTCCCTCAATAATTTCTTTTTTCCAGCTGGTGAGCCCTTAATCTATTTAGTCATTCCTCATTTAAAAACACTCCCCTCCTTTGGCCATTCTTGTTGCCTTCACAGAATCTTTCCTGCTTCTACTATGAGATGGAGACCCAAGATCCCTATGTTCAATATGCAAGCAGCCTGCAGATTTATACTGTGCCGTGATGATGATGCTGATGATGCTGTTTTGTCTCTTCTTTTCTCTGAGGGGAGCATGGACTGAATTTTTGGCTAGTCCTTGACCATGTCAGTAAACTTTTCCCATCTTTATCAGCCCACTTAGACAATGACAACAGTCCAGCCCACACTGTGATGCTCTCCCAGACTTGCCGTTGCAGTTTTAATTTAAAATGTTTTGCATTGGAGACATGTTTAATATTTTATATCCTAGTTACACTCATTGAAGTGCTGTTGAGCACAGTGTGATGCTTATTATTTTAATCGTGTTAGGCCCCATTTGGGAGCTAAATTGTGAGCAGTTATTGTGGGCGCTTTATCTCTTAGATTCTATTTCCCCACCTCCTTTAGGAGGATGAAAGTTTTTAATGAAACAGCCTGTACAGAGAGTGCTATAATGGGTACTATCAGCACACCACCGTTCCCTTTCAGGGCAAGAGCCATGGAGCGATCTGTTTTTTTTCTTTTACATCTAAAGAAACACATCTATAGAGCTTATGCTCTGCTTGCAGGGCTCCTGGACATGCACAAGTATCTGTTTTGCAATGTGAGGTTCTAATCAAGCTCCCTTTAGAAAAACTTCAAAGTGCTTGACTCTGTAGAACAGACATGAAGGCCCAGTTGCCAGCGGAGAAATAGAAATGATGCACAAATAAAACATACTAGTGCTATGCATTTTTATTTAAGCAAGGAATTATAGCATAGTATGCATTTCAAGAAATCGCATCATCATCAAGGTGTTCTCTAATAATTTTTTTTTAAAAAAGGAATGGCAGATTTTTGTTCCATATTGCTTTCTCTGATGGGCTTTGAATTGATCAAGAGTGATATAAAAGCCTAGCTTTGGTAGAAGGGAACTGATTTTTGCTTTATTAACTCAATATATGTGCAGAAAGTGAAAGTGCACCAATTTAGAAAGAACTGACTTAAGGGATTTACTGAGGAATCCACAAAAATAATGTAATTATTGTCCTTGGCTGGCAGGGAAAGTGTTAAACAAATACAGAGAAAAGAGCAAATAGAGGAATGAGGTATGATATTGTATACAATTTCAAGGATACTTGAATTTTTGAATGCCAGATGTTACCTTCCTCATTTGGCTTAAATGCTTTTCTTTATAGCTCTGATGAAGGCATTTACACAGAAGCACTTTACTCACCTAAAAAGGTATTTAAATTCAACCACTACCAAGTAGGGCTGGTTACTGGTTGCAAAACATATAGCCTTTTTTCAGCCTCTAGTCTTAACTCTTGTTTTCTTCTTGGCACCCTTTTGTTTTTAATTTTGCTGAGCTTGAACATGGGCAGGAAGGTGCTGAAGCCCACACCTGGAGGTGGAGTTTTCAGCAGTCAGGCCAGGAGCCAGGTATAGAAAATAGGAGCTGACACTATCAATCACTTGCTTGGCAACATTCACTCACCACTTCAGATTCACTCACCTTTTAGATGACATTAGAGAAGAAAATGCAGTACTTCAGCCTAGCATGTAAGTTTGATATAAATGTACTACTAATTTGAAAAAAAAAAATATTAGCAAAGGATTTTGGTTGCAAAACAAAAGATGTATTGGATGGGTGAGCTGGTTTCAGTTTCTACAGTAGCATTAGGAAAAAAAAATCAGGTGGAATAAAATTTGATAGCTTTCTTGACAGCTGTAACTACACCTCTTGACAGTGAATAAAATTACACTTCATTTAAATCTGAATATTGGATGAAATATTTATGACTATGAGCAACTGCAGTGGCAGAAAAAACATAACAGTAAATGATCAGGGAGAGTTTGATGCACTTTCAGCAGGAAACCAAAATTACTATTTTCCTTTGCTGTCACTTTAAAATGTCTCTCCTTCCTGTGGCAATCTTCTTTTTCTCTTTCACAAAGCTTTAATAATTATGCACCCAAGATAGCAGAAGGCTCTCCGACAGTTTTAAAAAGTAGGGCACCTTACCATCTCTGTGACTGTCATTAAGAAAACAGGACACTCATGAAATTGGGACACCTGATGACCTTACCAGAGATTTATATTGAAAATACTAATGGTATAAGCAGATAGAAAATCTAAATTAAACACATTTTTAGAAAGCTTAAATTATTCCCATGTACATGATGCTAGGAATGGCATTTGGAAAGTTATTGCACATATATTTGCATTCAGCCAATGTTGGCATACACGCAAGTTGGGTGTTTCCATAAGCCCACAGGCGGAAAGGCAACAGGCATTAGCAAATAGCAAAGTAGCCACTTCTGGGTTAGAAGAGCTGAAGCTGTAGCAGGTGGGACGTGTGACGGCAAAACAAACTCTCCACCATCAGGGTGGTAGTTTCCTGACACTCCTCAGCAGCATGCTAGTTCAGTGACACCTTCCCCCAGCCCATCACACCCCCTGTTGTTTTGTCCTTCTCCAGGGAGCTCCCTGAGCTGTACTCATGTCACTTTTTGTGGGGACCTTGTGAGGATCATTCAATGACATCTGGGTTGATTAGAAACATATTCATACAGACCAGTTCACCAACAAGGTGTTCTACAAGCAGTTGTGTTGGTGAAACCAGAGGAGCTGTGGGACAGCCCCATCAGCTGGGGTCCCTGTTGCAATCTCCAGGCTGGGAAGCTCTAGGCTGAGGGAACATGCTGGCCCCATGCTAGTACTGGTCCTAAGCGGAGTCATCCTGACCAATCTGGGGCACAGGCAAGGTAATGGAGCTGTAATCTTCCTGGGTCTGCCAAGGGATCTGTGGGACAGAGGGGATTCAGAGGAGAATCAAATATAGCTCCTTTAGAGGAGCTGTTTCAAAATAGCTTTTACCAGACTTTTCTCCAGTTGGGCAAGGAGACAGAGAGTAGGTGAAGGGATCTGGGGGAATCTGCGTAAGTAAAGCTTATGTGTATCTAATTTATTAGAAAACTGCAGTATTATGTGAGTCCTCAGTAAACAGATAATTTGCACTCTGTCTGCAGTGCTGTGGTGTTCATCAGCCAGGCAGGGGATAACACTATTTATTCAACTGTCCAAGTAGAGACAATTTGATGGTGTGGATAGGACTGCTTTGGACACAGAAAAGTTTTTCACCTTATAGGTGCGAGAAGACAAGGGAAAAAGTGTGGAAAAATATTCAACAGCAGAACAACGCATCCAAAGCACCCCTATTGGGAAGAGGAGAGTTATATATTATCTATTTATCTCTTGATGTCACTAGCATTTCTGTTGTAGGCGTAAAGAGCTTACTGTTTTTATAACCTTATACACAGATCACTTGTGTTGTGTTAATCCCCCTGAAAAAGCTCAGTTATAAACAGCACACGCACCAGCCACAGTCCCAGAGAACAATATGCTTAATTATTAAAGCAGCTTAGGGTTCCCATATCAACCTGGAGGCCTGAGGGGCCTGGCTAAGTTTTGATCTGAGAACTGTTGTGGCCTCACTTCAGGATTCCCCCAGCAGGTTTTTTTTCCTGACTCTTCTACACAATGTGGGGATGTGTGCAGAAGAGGAGGAGAAGAGCAAGCCTTCCTGTCTGGAGTGTAAACTTTCAGAACAATGTGTGTATAGTAGCTGAACATGGCTGCTGGTGGTAAAACTAAGTAAAATTCAAGGTCCTTTCTACTAGGCGTCACAGATTTCTCACACAGGCACTTGAAATACCAATGTAGTTTCCATATTCCCAAATGCTCCTATGATTTTTATTTTATGGTATGTTACCATTTAATTCTTTATTTATTAATACAATACATTTTCTATATGGATTTCATTGTGATGCTCAAATTATTCCTGAGATAGTTATTCCTATCTGAAGTGGCATTTAAAACAAGATTCTGTGTTTAATTTTTACTCTCTTAGTCTTAGACTTTTATACCTTCTCTGAGGTAAAACTGAAACTCAAATGGGAGAAGAAAAGCATCTTCTGCTTTCTCGGGTATTTTACAGTTTGGGGATCTCACCAAGAAACTGTAGTGTCCTTGATATATGAGCTTAACTCCCACCTTTGCTCCGTCAGAAGATTTGGCACTAACAATGAAGTTGGGATCCAGTGTTCACACAGTCAAGAAAAATTGCCTTTTCAAAGCCGAATACAGAAATATACCATTCTCAGCCTGATAATGGAGGGGGTTTATTGTTCATTTAATTTAAGGAGTATGGAACAAACCCGAGTAGCTTAAAACCCATGTGTTTTCAAGTGCCACTGTAGCATGACATTTTTAATTAAAACACAGTGGCTGTGGTGGGACAATGCAAGGGAGCATTAATCACTGCACCCTGTGAAAACAAAGCTCTGTTTCATGATTACTTATTAATTTTGTTCAATACAAAGTGCTAAGAAAAGTATGCTGCAAGATCTCTAGTTCTCTGCTAGTTATCAGAGACAAAATCTGAAGAAAAGACTATTACTTGGATTTTGAGATTGTCTGTATCGGTTAACAAGGTCTGTTTTCTGTTAGTGTTTGTCAGTGTCTGCTGGTAAAACAGCACCTGGTGTTAGGAGCAGTGAATACGAACTCAGGAGCTACTTACAGCTGGTCACACCTTATCTTTGAGAGTATTCATTTTAGAGGACAGAAGCAGCCTCTTTCTCCGTCCCTCTTTTTGTGGTTGGTTACTGCATTTGCAATATCCATATTAATTTAGATCTCCAAAGGAAAATCGATTTTGTATGTTTTGACATGAGAAAATTTATCTTATTGCCTTTTGTCTGACCCCTTGTTTTTTTAGTTCTTATTTAAATTCACACAGAGTCTTTATCGCAAAGGTTATCCTAACGTTCATCTTTTGTATTTGTCACTGGAACAACTTGTTCTTGTCTATTGTATGAATATAGCACTCAGGTCTCCTTGAAGGTCTCCTTCTACAACATACTCCTTAACAAGAGGAAAGAATGATTTCAGCAGTGTCCCTTTTGGAAAAAAAATTAAACAAAAAAGAAAAACAGAACAAAATCTCATTATTCAACAGAGATGAGGTCACAGCCAGGAATAGCTTAAGAAAGTGACTGAACCAGACTTGCTAAATCTGCAGAGGTTTATGATGAAAGAAACTTAATGGAAGCCTGGTATATTCTCCATATATGACAGTGGGAGTGGAGAAGACAGCACCAAAAAGGAAGTAAGTTGCCCCGTGCTAATGACACCTGAGGATAAAAAATTCTCAAGTGACAGATCTGTTATTGAAGTTGTGGATGAGGAGGAACTTAGCTTAATTGTACGGCTTTAAATGAAATAATTCAAAAATTATATATGAATCATTATTAAGCCTTAGAATTTATGTATAAGAAGAAATATTACCCTACTAAAAATCTTGCATTGTTGAAAATGCCAAAGGTCTCTTTTTGTCATAGACAACAGAAGACATCTTCACAGATACCTAAAAATATTGAGGTTTGGGTTTGGTTTTTTTTTTCTATTCAATACATGTGGATAATTATTAAGTAATGAATGGAAAAAGAAAAAGCAGAGATGGTCATTTCCATGCTCCTACCTTTACTTTTAAATTGCTCAAATACACAGACCATTCACTTCATTGCTCACAAATCTGTATCAAGTCACCTTGAAGTCTGTAAAATACACATCCAAGGAAAGCAGGGGAACCTGCCTGCCATAGGTAACTATTTTTCTCCATTGACTGTAGAGGGAGCCTAGAAACTAACTTTGATGCCTAACTATGCTTACTAAGGTTGAGGTGCAATTCCTATTGCTTGTGTGCACATTGCAACCAGTCAGAGCTGGATGCAGCCTCAAATGGCAGAAAATAACTACAATTTTGTGTGTCTTTTCTTTCTTCCTGTGTCTTGAGTAGTTTTACTCAGCAAACATCCACCTACAGATTTCTTTTTACTGCCTCTACATGACCAGTTTGTTCCGGCCAGCTCCTAAATGCTCCTGCTTAGTAAAGATTTTCTTAAACAGAAAATTAAAAGCTACATGAAACTCATAGAGGACTGCACACCTGCTCTTAAAAGTGGGTCAAGAAGTTTGCAATACAAGCATATGATTTCTTCTCCCTTTTAACTTTTCACAATAAAGAAAAATGTCATTTCTACTTTTAACATGTAATAAATTTTCCTTTATTATCATGTGTTTTGAATTATCATTTTCTATTTTAAAATATTTTCGTGACCTGGATGCAAAATATCATGCAAGTACAAAACTGTAATAGCAGGTGTTAGTCCTGCAGATGTGTTGATTAAAACACAGAGACATCAGGAAGATTCATCTTACTTGCTGTGCACTTGACAGCTGCTTAAAGAGAAAAAAAAAAACCAAAAAAAAACATTCATCTGTATTGGAACAATTTATCAGACTATACAGTTTGATGTATTTTACTGCTTAAAATTGATTCTTACCCTTCTGACAACTCACTGTTTGGATCTAACATGGCACAAGAATGGAACTAGGCAACAGTGATTAACAGATGGTATCTTTTCTAGTCCACAAGCCTCCTCAAAGCCATTACTAGAAGCCACTCTTTCACACAAACTGAAAGATGGTCACTCAAGGTGCCCACGCCAAATGATACATTCAGTGACGAAGGATGAGGTGGAATTGATTCATTCCCATTATTTCAAAGTTTATTCCACTCCAGAATGGAAATAAAGCCTCTAGAAACTCGCTGTAACTTTCATAATTATTTGGGGGCTGAGCGAGCCATTTCATTTTCAGAAAGTGAAAACAAAATGTTTCTGTTTGGCACCAGATTCAAGGAGCAAAATCACCTCCGGCTTTTACTCAGGATATGACTGTTTATTGCTCAACCCCAACTCCTGTCCTAAACAAGGCTCCTACTATGAGCTTCTTTAGGTTTCACAGCGACTCTTTCAGCAGCTTGGGGTGGTGCAGCCTGATGTCTTATGTAGCCAGGGCACAAGGCAGGTCTGCAATAACCTTTAAAAACAAGGTATTAGTTATTAAAGTCCCTTTTGCTTTAAATGAAGAAAACAAAATACGCACACACATCCCTGCTGGCAGCATTACTCAGTTCTTTGGCTCACCACCCCAAGGGTTCATTCATTCCCTGCACCGGACAATCACCTTCCTAGTAAAGCATCTGGAGAAAGACCTCGGTCCTTGGTTTGGAACTCTACTCACAATATTGAAGGAGTTAATGTCCAGTTGTTGACTTTCATTGTTATCACCAAGTCAGCACAGCACCATATCTTGTTGGTCTCCAGGTAGGCATGTCTAGATAGGTACAAACGTAATCTAGTCAGCATGCTGACTTTAACTCTTCTGGTCCAGAAAGGACATGAATCACATCGATTGCTGAGCAGATGCTAACATAAGGCAAACGCACTGCATACTCTGCTCCATTCTTTACAATTAGCATACATTTAGCAATAGTGTTAATTTAATAGAAACAAAAAAAGAAAAAAAAATCTTCAAAAGGTGTTTCTTCAAAATGTAATCTTTCACCAGAGTCGACTTTTCAGCAAAACATACCAGATTTTTATCATCTGACCTCTTAAAAAAAAAAAAAAAAAAAAAAAGAAAGAAAGAAACCAAAACCACATTAAACCACTGACTAAACCAAGGGACTCTGAAGATTTCAGACTAGATCCCTCCCTTGTTCTCTCCTGTAGGCAAATGGGAAGGGCTACATTTTCCCCCCGAAACCTTAACAAGGAGAACTGTGCATATGCCCATGGCGCATGTTGATGTATAGGTCGTGAGGAGGAACACAGCTTTTGGAAGGGATCGCTGGATCAGAGCTCCGCTAAAAGTTGCTAGGCACTTGCCCACTGACTATTTCAACAAATTCAGGGATACTGAAATAGAAATGTAACTCTATTTTTGATATTATGAGGCAAGGGAAAAAAAAGTGTTTCTGACTCCAAACATCTAGGCTTGGCCTTTTCCAGAAAATTACCTGCAAAACATTCGATCAAAGAAACTTTAATACAAGCAGGCATCCAAGCGATGCATCCACTACACTCAGCCATATTGTCAGGCAGTTCATAGGATCATGCCCATAGGACCACATCCAAAACCTTCTTTAGTCTTGTCCTTCTCCATCCCAGTCTTAACCACAGAAAAAGTAAGCTATCCATCTCAACTTTCACAATTTCAGGTATGAAGAATCCACTTGGTTTCAGCCATAGCTACAGCAATTCTTTGCAAGTTATCTGTTCTGTATCTGATGCTATTTCATACCCAGAGAGTTTGCACAGTCTTGTTCTTGGTGCATTCAGGCAGGATAATATAGTACAAACTGAGGTAAGGAAGTCAGACAACATTCTCGTTTTATACATCCTGGAAAGAGGAAAACAGCGTTTCAGAGGTAAGCAAATCTGTGTAGTGCCTAGAAATCAGTAATATTATGATTAAAACACAGCTCTGATAATATGTATATTTATTTTCAAAGTAATTCAAATGGGTACCTCTGTCTTTTTGTATGCACAGTTGGAGACCTTGAAAGAATTTTGTTTTTCAGAGCTCATCACTCTAAAATGCCACCTTCCCAAGGCAGTACACAAAGTCACCAGTCACCTTTCAAAGGTTTGACAGGTGTGTCTTATCACATCACTTAAATCCATGCAAGAAAACCCTTGGCTAGGGAACCTGCAACCAAGTGCAGTAGCAGCACAGCAGTTAACTCCTTCCCTGCATTTCTGGCCTCATGTTCACCTCTAACAGTAAGCCCAGCAATACACCAATTAAGCATAGAATATTTATAAGGGCAGAAACGTGAACAGAGGGAGCACTGAAAACCAGCCATCAGAAGACTGTGCTGGCATTTTGTTCTTCACAGATGATTTTCATCTAGGAGATTGCTCAGTCACCCTTACGGTACAAGCACTGCAGCATTGCATAATGAAAAGCTGTCTGTAGGGTGAATTTTAGTGTACCCTGTCTGTGCTCTGTTCCACTTTTTCTGTGCATCATGAAAAAACAGGGCTGTATGTGCTTTATAAGGAATGTAATTCACTTCTTTAAAGGAGAAGTAATAGTCTCATGCCTAATTGCTTCCCTGTATAAGTATGGAACATCCTTGGCTCTGCTATAGTTTGTACCATGGCTCAGCTTGGGTCCGCCTTTCTAGATTCAGGGAGAGCATGTACAGGGTGTTTTGCAGACAGACTTTAGCATCTCTTGCCCTAGCTGACTCAATGTTAGAAAGCCCTGCAGCAGCAGATAGGTAACCAGGGCAGCATGGTCTTGCCAACTGTTCACGGGGACCAGTCACAAGGATGGGAATACCTGCTTGTGCCCAGTGAAGCAGCTTTTGTGATATATATGTCTGCAGTCTAGGACTATGACCACAAAATGTAAGTTTTGACAGGTACATACAACATAGTAACTAGGGTGGATAAGCCATTTGGGTTTCAGGGTACATCGAGCTTAACTAATCCACAAGAATGTTACCTACACTGTAGGTGTAAAGTTACATCAAACCATCCTGGCCTCTACACTGGTGTAATTCAAACCACCTATTAAGATGCTCTGAATTTCTCCAGAAATTCAGAACTTGGTTAGAAGCCAATCTCAGGGCCAGGGCATATGAGGCTTAGATCCAGAAGTCAGGAGCTTGCAGAAGAATTAATTATTTTTAAGCATCACGATCATTATAGCTGTTCCCTTTGAGACATCTGTGAGGGAGTTAATTTGTAATGGATAACTTTCTAGTCCTTTTTGGAAATGGAGATGCCATATGTCAGAGTTGGTTTTCTGATAACTTGCTTCTTTGGCTGACTTTTTCAAAGTTTCTTCTTCCCATTTGGTTTTTGTATGATAAACTGAAATTTAGTTAATCTGATTCAGGAACTGAGCCCTATATCCTTGTTCAATGAGATCAGCTTTTAATTTTCTTGATCCCCCATTTTGTGATTCTTAGTTGTGAATATTTCCTTTCTCAGATATCAAGGCAGGACAACTGTGCAGATTATATCTGCTTTTAATGATGCAATCTGGCTTGCTTGAGATATGGACAATACTACATGGCCTTTTTCCCCCTAAATGATCCTGCAATTTTTACTCTAGGTTGTGAGCAACTTCACCAGGTTGATTTTTCACCTGCTCCCTTTTCCCTCTTTTGCCACTATTGATAGTGCAGGAGATTTTACTTAACAGACAATGAAGCAAAAGTATACCATTAAGTTTCTCAGGAGTACCAGTGACACCAGCCATCCTTGTGCATGTGCTTAAGTACTTTCCTGATTTTTTTTTAAAAAGCTGTAAAATAGGTACTACAATTTTCTCCATTTCTTAGATTTACCAAGCAATCTGGTCTCTTCTTCATTCTGTCAAACAAAATGTGGTGTATCACCAGAGATGGAATCTGCCTGCAAGCAAAAATAGCAATGAAAGCTACGGAGCTGCCCCAGAGCATCAAGGGAAACATTCAGTCCAAAGCATCTGGGCTTAGTAGTGCAAAAATTAAAAGAACAATAAGACAAGATCTGCTTAAATGTCAGGAATAATATGGTTCAGACTGTACTTTGCCGCACCGTATCAGTTCCTGTGGCATTATGTAATGCTACAGCACCTTTCCTAACTTAATTCCATGGAAAACCTTGTATGATAATTCACACTTTAATCAAAAGTTGAAAACAACATTTTAGCTCCCATTTTCTCTTAAAAGGAGTTAATTCCAACATGAGCTGGAAAAAAATGAGTAGGCAAAATATGCTGGCTAGTCCTGGAGAATATAGAATATGAATTATTTTTTTCAATTTTATTAATGCTTTCAGGTACACATTTCTCATCTCTATGAGGGTAGAATAAATAGGACTTCAGAATATGAAATAGAAGAGCCAGGGACTGAGTACGGTATGTCATACTGATGGGTGGCAGCTGGCCTTGTCAGCTCTGATCTGATCTGATTTGAAGGATATAGCAAGGGGGTCTTTCCAATCTTTTTTCAATGTTGATGCTTGTTTCTTAAGATCTGGGGGGATTTCTTTCTCTGTGTGTTGAGAATGTGGGTTCCATATTGAATACTTAAGTATTAAAGACTACTCTCTTCATTACTCTCCATCCATAAAGAAAAATAATCTTCAAGTTTTCTGGGGTCTTTTTTATTTTTTCAGGGATAAATTTCCACTTAAAATTTTCAGGGCACAAGGACCGTAATTCCCTGATCTATCAGAACATTTCCCAAAACCCGGGAAATTTCACTTCAGGCAGATGAGGTGCTGAATTTTCTTTCTACCCTGAGAATCTTTTGACAGTACCAGTTCCCAGCTGCAACAGTAAATATACTAAGCTTTAAAGATACTAAATTAGATACAAAGCCACAGGGGATTTCCTATTACCTCTGTAAGTGTAAGTATCTCCTGCTGATTAAATGTCCTGTAAACATTCTTAGACAGTTACTCATGCAGGCTGATTGTACAGTAGGACTAAAGAAAAACACCTACTTAGCTGAATAAGATATTCTGGAAACATTTTTAAGGTAATAAGCTGGCTATAAGAACTACTGCAATTTTAACACTGAGAGGAAAAGAACAGCTGGATGTTGTTGGAGGGGTTGTGCATCTTTTCTCTTCATGCTTCCCTCATCCAACTGTACTGTAGCTTCAGTTATCTGGATCCTTTCCCTACTCCCACCAGATAATTGTACCCAGATAATAGGGTAAAATAGCACTATTGTTTCATTACTGAACAACTTAAATGAATTGGAGAAATGCAGTAAAATGTTCCATCTTGGGTATATAGAAATAGATACATTTGAATAGATAAGTGTAAAAAACTGGACTTATATTTGTAAGTGAAGCTACCTTTACATTTTATTTTACTGTGAAAATTTCACCATAAAATTGAGGACAGAATTAGTTGTCACATAAATGTACTTGCAGTTCTAATGGAATGATTTCTGCTTCTCATCAGTTTTAAGTGCCAGGTTTGGAACATCTAGATGGGGAGTGTTACTCATGCAAAGATAACCAAACACTACAACACTTGAAAATGAACTCTACAGTGAATATTTTCTATAAAACATACATTGTTTCTGCTTTTAATGTTTTGGGGCTTTTTTGTTTTTGTTTTGGATTTTGGGGTTTTTTTTACAGTTCAGTAATTTCACACACAAGGAAATGACACCTTTGGGGAGTGTTCACATGATGATGTAACAATATTAAAATTAATTTAAGAGTTTAATGTTAAATCTTTGGTAGATTAGAAATATTGGGGAGGGAGGGGCGAGTGTAACAGTAATGAGTCTTTTCTTCCAGTAGTGGAGCACAAAGTCCCACTTGACAGTATGCCCGAGTTCCTTTCCAATGACATGTCCCCACCATCCCACAGAGAGCACGCCAGGAAAAGACAGACAAATATTCCCTCAGCTCAAAACTATTCTGAACCTTCTGCTGAGCCCATGGGAACCTGAAGTCAACCCTGCTAAGCAGAAAGAGGTATTCCTCCTCCTCTTCCTCGCAGGAATCTTGAAATTGATCTCAAACATGGATACCTTTTCTGGAGATCCGTATGATTTCTGAATCGTCTTCAGGTTCCCACCCTGGGGCAGTAAACAGTGGGATGGTGCAGCTTGAATTGCATTTGGTTGCTCTTTCTCCTTCAGTCACCATTTTCTCCTTGTCCTCAAGCTACCCTCAGGGTGCCATCCTCCTAGATTTTAGCTAAAATTTGTATAGACGAGGGCACTTTGTTCTTTTATGATTCATGAAGATGTACTGGCCCATTAACATCAGCAAGGATAAAACCCACATTTCCTTTCATTTAAATAAATCTTTCGCATCTGTATGACTGCATCAGTTTGACAGTCCTAATGCTGATGTACCTTTTGTTAAGTACATACAAAATCGAAGCCAAAGGACAAAATGAACAGTAAATAGGGAACTCTATAATTCTTCCAACTGCAGAACAGAAAATTAAATACTCTGAGATTACCCAAGGTGTTGACATATTTAGATTTCTGTAAGGCATTTGAAATGTTATAAGCACTAAAACATTTAGGAGACTGAATGATATGAAAAAAACCATGCCTTTCATTGGAAGGTTGGTTGGTATGTCTCTACCTATAATCATAAGGAGTAAATCCATTTAAAGGAACATTTTTAAAAATTACATCCTTCTAGCCTTTGGAAGACAACATAAAAACAAGTTTCTTATATTATTATACAGCTTTCTGATATTCAAAGACTGAGAAAATTGTAATCATAATGAGAACATGGTTTGGGGGGTATTCTAATTTGCTCAGTAAAGTGGAAATTTCAGCACCAACTGAAATATACAACCAAAGCCACGAAAAAGAATAAGACTGTAGGACAAGCAGGATAACAGCTGCTAGCCTAGGAAGAAATTATGCTGGAAAAAAAACCCCAGAGATAAATATTTAGATGAACATCATTTCTCATGCAATGTTATGATCAAGAGATTAACATGATAGAGTGAATGTATGCATTAACTGATGAACTGTGAGTAGGGACATTGTGGGCAAGACTCAGCTGCCTGAACAGGTGTCTAGTGCTGTATGAAACGCTGTTCAGCACCAAAAACACCCGAGCACATCGCACAGAAATGACAAAACATCTACCAGAGATGAAGACCCATTTGGGGTGGCAGCTAGAAGCTGGGCAAGACACACTTGTGCATCTCAATTTGCACTAGACATCTACATTTAGGCAAACAAATCCTACCTATCTCTATTACCACTGAATTTTAGTACCAGTGTAACTACCACCAGGACTTTGCATTGTGGTCTACTTTCAACTGCTCAAAAGAGCTAACTCAGACACCTGAGAAGGCCAGGTCCTACATTTAGGTCATAACAACCCCAGGCAATGCTACAGGCTTGGGGAAGAGTGGCTGGAGAGCTGCCTGGCAGAAAAGGACCTGGTGGTGCTGGTGGACAGCCAGTTTAACATGAGCCAGCAGTGTGCCCATGCAGCCAAGAAGGCCAACAGCATCCTGGCACGTATCAGGAATAGTGTGGCCAGCAGGAGTAGGGAAGT
>VXBJ01005175.1:197335-221463 GCA_013400055.1 Nycticryphes semicollaris
TCTTGGCCACCTGGGCACACTGCTGGCTCATATTGAGCCACTTGTCATTTAGAACCCCCAGGTCCTTTTCTGCCAGGCAGCTTTCCAGGCTGTAGAGATGCATGGGGTTGTTGTGGCCCAAGTGCAGGACCTGGCCCGTGGCCTTGTTGAAGCTCATACTGTTAACATTGGCCCATTGATCCAATCTAACCAAGTCTCTCTATAGAGCCTCCCTATCCTCATGCAGATCAACACTCATACTTAACTTGGTGTCATCTGCAAACTTACCAGTGATACACTCTATGTCCTTACCAAGATCATTAATAAAGATTTTAAACAGAAATGGTCCTAACACTGAGCGAGCTCTGAAGAACACCACTTGTGACTGGCCTCCAGCTGGATTTAACTCTATTAACCACCACTCTTTGGGACTGTTCATCCAGCCAGTGCTTGATCCAGCAGATTGTATGCTTATTCAGGCCATGAGCAGCCAATTTTTCCATGAGAATTCAATGGAGAATAGTGTAAAATGCTTTTTGAAAATCCAGGTAGACAATATCCACAGCCTTTCCCTCGTCCAATAATGGGGTCATCTTGTCATAGAAAGAGATCAGGTTTGTCAGGCAGGATCTGCCTTTCATAAACCCATGATGACTAGGCCTGATCCCCTGGTTGTCAATTAAATTGCTTGTAATGGTACTCAAGATGATCTGCCCCATGACCTTCACTGGTACTGAATTCAGACTGACAGGTCTATAGTTTCCCGGATTCTCCTTTCTGCCTTTCTTGTAGATAGGTGTTACATTTCCTACCCTCCTGTCCATTGGGACCTCCCCAGTTAGCCATGACTTCAGGTAAATAATGGAAAGTGGCTTGGCAAGAACATCTGCCAACTCTTTCAGCACTCTCGGTTGTAACCCATCTGGTCCCATAGACTTGTGTGCATCCAAGTGGTGTAGCAGGTCAGGAGTGAGGAGATACATCTTGTCATGGTAGCCACGGGGAACTCACCAAATTTTTAGGAAACTTTAATAAAAACACAATTGACCATAGAGTAGAGTTGCCATATGGTAAATTAAAGTCAGAAAATACACATTTTTTCAGTCTAAAAGATTAAGTTCTGCTGACTGCAAGTCAGATACATTCTTACCAAAAAAATGAAATGGGAGTTTTCACACAGATGTCAAGGGTTGTAGCCTAGGAGGAACAAAAGACTTTTGTTTGTTTTCACTTATTACTGGAAAATGACAATTACATTTCAATACTTTTCCAAAAGAGCAGCTGTAGTTCAAACAAAAATTAAGTTTTGGTCTTCATAATGAATATAGGTTGTTTTTTAATCTAAGTTCATTAATTTGCTTCATTATATATTAAAAGTTCTTGAAAAGCAAATTATAACCTAGGTTCACATTACAGTGACCTTGAGAGGCTGGAAAAATAAGTCAACCAGAATCTTATGATGTTCAGCAAAGGAAAAAATAAAGCCCTTCACTTGGAGAGGAATGTACCAGCTGGTACCCCGTGTACCAGCACAGGCTGGGGACCCATCAGATAAAAAGAAGCTTTGCAGAAAAGGCCCTGAGAGTTCTGGTGAGCGATAAGTCAACATGACCCAGGAATGTAACTTCATGGTAAAGAAGGCCAACAGTCTTAGAAAGAATGCTGCCTGCAGGTTGAGGGAGGTGATCTTTCCCCTTTGCTCAGCACTGGCAAGACACATCTGGAGGTCTGGGTCCAGTTCTGGACTTCCAAGTACAGGAGAAACATGAATATACTGGAGAAAGTAGAGCAAAGGGACACAAAGAAAGTTAAGTGATTGAAGTATATCTGATATGAGGGGAGTCTGAGAGAGCTGAGACTGCCCAGAAAGAGAAGACTTGGAGAGATCTTATCCGTGTGTATCCCCATACCTTATGGGGAGAGTAAAGACAGAGCCAGGGTCTTTTCAGTGATACTCAGTGAGAGAATAGAAGACAATGGGCAGAAACTGGAGCACAGAATGTTCCATTTAAAGGTAAAAACCACCAAATTCTTATTTACTGTGAAGGTGGTCAAGAGTGGTCAAACACAGGAAGAGGTCTCCAGAGAGACTGTGTAGTCTGCACCCTTAGAGATATTAAAAACCCAACTGGCTACAGCCCTGAACGATTTTCTTTAGCTGACGCCCACTAGGGGCTAGGACTGGATGATCTCCAGAGATGCCTTCCTGCCTCAATTATCCTGTGATTCTTCAACCCATAAACTTTACTTGAAAACCTTACACATATTACATTCTTCAGGCCATCCCTTTGCTAATTAATCTGCCGATGAATAAGAAATCAAGTTTTGAATGTAAAGACATATGCCACTTATTCTTTCACAGAGGAATGCACTGATGCTTGGTTTAAATTAACCCTCAAGTGAGACTTTGAAAACATAGAAACAAGACCAGAAAGTAAACAAATGCATAAGCGTGTTCTTATAACACCTTTCAGATAAATACATTGTTTTGGAGAATTGTTTGAAGAAGAGAACTATACAAATGAAGGTGAGGGGAAGGTGCAGCAAAACGTTTTTCGTAATCTGGACTACTGATAGCACTTTTGACCTTTCTCTCATCATTGAACTTTCAAAAAATAAAGGAAAGAGCCAGTCCTTAGAGAACTTCAACCAAGTAGAAGCATTTTTGAGGGGGGAAGCTATTTGTGGACAATCCTTTTTATAGACAGATTTAATTATTCTTAACACAGAGCTAGATTTTCTGGTTTACATGAACAGTGATTCATTGTTCTTGTGATTTGCAGATCTGCATGGATGAATTAAGCACTGTTTAATGCCAGTCATTTTGAAACTACTTTACACTACACACAGGTGAATTAAAGGTAAACTTAACTTACATGTGGCAAGAAGAAAGGTGGATGACTTACCTGATCCACAGAAAATAATTGCAGGAATGAATACAGCAGGCTAGTAGGAAGGAAAAATGGACTAGGAATCAGCCTGTCTTCCTCAGGTATCTGACTTGTAGCTGGAATTTTGTAGTCTGGTGGCACAGTCTTTTCCAGTCCTTACTTGCATATGAAGAAATGACTGGAGGCCTCTGAAGGGATAGCTGGGCTGACTTACTTAGGTACCTTAACCAAAGAGGTGAGGCCTTCAGGGTTGCTTCTTTCTCCCTTGTACCAGGGAAACTGAAGCAGTTCAGGAGGCTGAATCTCTCTGAGCCCCAGATTTCTGACCCTGTTACTTGCCTGAGCAATGTACCGTGGACCCCACCATTTTTAGTGTTATCACCATGGAGTGGAATCCCATATTTAAAGTCCTGGACTGCATGATGTACTAAATAGCTTTTTAACTTTCCTTTTTAAGTATGCAAGTATTGACCCAGGAAAGCAAAGACACCTATCTGCCAAAAGGCTTTTTATCAACCATGAAAGTAAAGCATGCACTCAGCTACTGCACATCTCCCAAGTTCTCCTCTCTGCTGTAACTGCCCATAAAGTTCCAGCTCCTTTACACAATGGTCAGTATTGTTATCCTTGCATAATGAGAACTGGACTCAAACTGCCAAACCTTTTTTACATTATCACTAGTGGCATCAGTCTCAGTCTACTCACTTAACACAAACCTTAATTAACTGTTTGGAGGTCAAACCCAAACGTTGGTAATTCCAGTTACAAGTCATCTTTTATGCAACAGAGATACATGTATTGTGTCTGGACACAGCTGTTTAATTTAAAATTAACTACCTGATCAGTCAGGGGGAAGATATTTTCATTGGTACTTTCAGAGTAAGTAAGGGAGGGAGAACATTAAACCACTGAAATGTTTCATGTGTCGGGAGGAGAAGGAAACTGCATTATGAATGAAGCAAAATAATCAACCCAGCTGTCCTTTCCCCATCAGCTTCATCCTCTGTGGTATATATTAGGTATGCTCAACTGGTTTGGATAAAAAAAAAATAAATATGCACAAAATTTTAATTATATTTTAGATGAAGCAATTCAGAAATTTAAAAAGTATGAAGAGTCTTTGATTTAGATTGCTTTTTAAGTTCTGTGAATTTTCTTCAGGTTGTATAATTCTGTAGGAGGTATATATTTAGACATTCGTGCTATGGGGAGTCCTCACTCAGATGAGACTGAATCCACAAATATATAAATACCTAGCAGATTATTCTGAGGTTTGCCCTTTTTATTGTGAAAGCTGTGGGAGGAGGAGAAGTTGGAGTTGAGAGAGGGAAATCTGAAAAATAACAAAGTTTTTGGAGACAACTTTGTATATTTGGTAGCTATTTTTCACTCCCTTGATAATTTTGCCAATCCCTGGGCTAATGGGAAGAGGTGTACTCTGAAACAGGGTTTGCTGCTGCCCTTGCTTTCTGCCCCTGGCAGAAAGTCTTGGGTTCACTGACATGTGATTGTCAACTTCGTGCAATTTAAGGGAAGGGATCTCTATAAAAAGATTTCCAACTTGAAAAATGCCAAGGGAGTAAAAGATGTCAAAGGTCTTAAATTGAGTTCATGAAGTTCATTATTTTGGTAATATATGATATGGAATATAAACTGAAACTGTGGACAAAGTTGATGCATACGCATGGTTTTCACATACCACATCTTTTCATAAAAATGTTTTTTTTTTTTAATACAAGGTAATACTGGTTGTTACTATAGTTATACAATTGTACCAGTTCAGTTCAGGAGAACACTGGAAACCCTTTATTTTTAAAAGTATCTGGCATATACACTTAGCAATTAGGGTTATATGATTCCACAATAATTGTGATTCCTCTAACAGTTAAAAAGATTTGATTTTTAATTATGCTATTGTCTTTTAATTTTTACTTCTCTAAAACAAGGAATTGACATGTTGTAGAGGGTTGATGTTGACCCTGGCCAGCCACTTAACCAAACTAAGCACTGATCAGCCACTCACTCAGTCTGCCCCAGAGGGATGGGGGAGACAATCAGAAGAGCAAAAGCAAAAAACCTTCAAGGCTTAAGATAAAGACAGATGAAGTGAAGCAAAGAGGGGAAAACCACAAACAAGTGATACAAAACCCATTACTCACTACTTCCCACTAACAGACCAATGCCCAGCCAGTCTCCAACCAGCAGCTATATTTGAAGATTGGCAGTTTTTCTGATGAGCATGACATCCCTTTGGTCAGTTGGGGTCAGCTGTCCTGGTTGTGTTACCTCCCAGCCTTTTGCCCACCCCCAGCCTATTCACTGAAGCAGGGGTAGAGTGAGAAATAGAGAAAGTCTTGATGGTGTGCAAGCACTGATCACCAACAGCTAAACCAACCCTGTGTTATCAACACTCTTTTGGTCCCAAATCCAAAACAGAACTACACAGGCTGCCAAGAAGAAAGTTAAAATTCCATACCAGCCAGACCCAGTACACTGCTAAAAATTAATACCTGAGTTACTTCTTGCTTTCTTTAGGTTTTCAGCCACTGCTCCCCTTTCACATATTAAAGCATGTAAATCAAGTATAGGGTGTTTGATCTCTTCCACTTCTATTGACTAGTCAAGCTCCTATGCTACTTGTTGTTTACCAAGGCTTGACTTTCTTGTCCACTCTATGATGTAGCAATGTTGTATGTATTTGTCTAATAGGGGAAAATTACATTTTGTGTTTTCTCTTTCATTCCAGTTGTCAGGCACAGAACAAAAGTCACAACTGCAACATCAAGAAAACTAGACTTTTCTATGAAAGGGTTAAGGACTGAGTACACAGAGACAACCCTTTTATTTTTAAGATTATGTCTATCCTAGAACTTAGAAGATAAATTGCAGTGGAAAGAGACTTTTAAACTTGCCAGATTGGGTCTTGATAACAGTCAAGCCAAGATGCCAAGAGGATGAGGAAAGACTACAGGACCCATCAAGATCCCAAAGCAGACATTTATGCAGGCTGTATCAAACTACCTCAAGTATGTCTACAATTCAAAAAGTTTCAGTGTGGTAGTTTCCTTTTATGTCATAGGGAAAAAAAAAACGCTTACATAGTTGATCTGGCTGGGAGGCTGTACAGGAGGGCAGATGTAAGAATGAAACAAGTTCTATGTAATTAAAAAGAAAAACTTTATCCAAGGTATATATATAATCAGGGTGTGGGAGTTGTATCTAGGAAAAATGCTGGGAAAATCCATGAGTGCAGGGGATCTAAAAAGGTACCTTTGAGATGCTGTACTCAATGGATATCAGGAAAGCCTTGAAACCAAGCAGAACAGGAATGGTAGGATATGTAAAGGTGTGGTTTAACAGATAAAACAATGTACTCATTGTGAAATCCAGTATCAAAGGTCCAGAGAACCCAATTAACTTTCCAGACCTTTAATAAATTATTTCTGAGAATTGCCCCAAATAGAATGGAGAGTGCATTATTTTGTTACATTGAGAATCATTGCATTTTATTGGGTTCACTTAATGATATTTAATCCAGAGCACATACACTAGAGCAGCCATCAGTGGCACGGGAAACCCACAGGTCTGTTACATATTGTACTCTAAGGATGAATGTTTGGTACCCATTAAATCCCACTGCTAATACAAATTTGGCTAGTAAGGACAGTTTTTCTGATAAAGGCTTGTTTTGGGGCAAGGGATGCTATACTAATGCCAAATATGCTGTTTCACTTGATTACACTCCGCACAGTTCTGTATCAAAACAGAACAGCTGAGCTTTGGAGAAAGGTTACCTCAGCATTTTCAGACACCAAAATGCCAAACTGGACTGTTAGGCCTCCAATAACTGGTGGAATGTGTTGTACCTGATGGAGAAACACAGCTGATAGGCACTAGGCAGATGCTGAGACAGGAGAATAGGACTTGGTTCTTCCCTTCAAAAATGGACCAACACCAAAGATAAATGACTACCAGCAGATCCTCCCAATGATACTTCGTCTTATTATCTTGAAGTTTCTTTCACAGGAGATGGAGGTATAAGTGCCCTTTGTTTCAATGGCACAAATAGATTCCAAGAACCTCTGGTACCATGATCCACAACTAGATGACCTCAATATATCATTCTGCAGCTGAACAAAAGTTTCTTGTGCAAACGAGTGCATATTTCTTTCTCCTGTGCACTAAGAGCCATGTCTTGTAAAAAGAAATTGAGCAATGCTTTATTGGTTGGACATGGGCAAGACACCAAACCTTGCGATCTTCTCTCTTGCTATTCACATCTCAGTTTTTCCTCGACTTCATACTCATTCACTGACTTCATATTTCCATGCCAATTGTCTTAGGGCAATTTTTATTTTGACCAACCCGTGTTGCTGAAAAAATTGGACTTCTCCTCCAGAAAAGTCAGTCAGGCTCTTCCTGTTGTCAGCTTACATGGTAGGCATCCCCAGACCAGGTACGTACCTCCAGATACATCCAATAGACTTAATGAGGAGTCCATGTGTTAATTTAGACTACATGCAATAGGCTAGAAAATAGGTTAGATGGTTTCTCTATATGTCACATTCTCATCAGCTCTAGACTGCAACATAAGTCATGTCGAAGACATTATTCTTTGCAGGCCCAGCAGAGTACGTCAGCGTCACAAAAAATGCCTATTTCACTGCCCTGACTCTTGGCCAGCAGGTGTCTACAGCCAGAGAGTATATAGGATCTTAGATGTTTTTGAGATGCAGCTGGGCTTCGTATACCTGAAACAAATCACCGATTCTTCTCTGCTAAAATAAAATAATAAAAAAAGTCTCTTCTCCTTTGTGTTCTTTTTTGTTCTGCTGCTTGAGGAGACTTTTTTTTCCAGTTCTTGTTACAAGAACAGTTCTAATGAAGATACCTGTAAAATCTATTTTGCTATTTGTCAGTTCTCTTTAGAACTAACTGCAACATCTCTAATTATGGCATGCCTCACTTCCAAATTTCAAAACATATTTTATTTCCAGACAATGAGGGAAATAGTTCTATAATCTGCAAGTTCCACACTTTATTTTTCTTAAGAAAGCAGATTTGCTTGAAAGAAAGATCAACTCTAATTCACCAAGTATTCAAAGGATAGGTTTTTGCAAATAATGAAAAAAAAAAAGCCCTCTATTGTGATCAGGCTCTTTAGTTTGGTGCCATGCTCTACAGAAAATCTGAACATTCATCTAAATGTCGACATACAGTTTCTTTGGAAATGCAAGAAGCAATCTGTATATACACAATGCTAAATATTTACTGTATGTGGATCGCTTAATGAGGGTTGTTTAAGATTTCTAAAATTTAAAGGCCAACCAAAACATACCTTAGTAAGACATTCATGCAGCTTTCCTAGTCAATGTTGCTGAAATTGTTGTGAAACTCAGGGGAGTAAATTAGAGCAGGTATAAACCTGCAGTCCACCCTCATCTCCAAGTCAGCAAAGGGATACCAGCTGCCAGAGCCTGTTGTTTACCGACTCTGCAGAGATGATGGGAAAAAAACCCCTCTGCTTTCCACCAAGGAAACGTGTGTGTGTGCCTTTGGTTGGCAGGGTGACTTCTTTGAGCTGCCTGTTTTATTATTTGGCAGTGAACCAACTAAGGGTAAGGACACAAAAATCTCAGGGTTGCCAGGCTGCTTTGGCAAAACTCCCACTTGGAGCAGCAGCAAGAGGAGGTCTCAAACAAAAAGACTTTGCAAGCTCACATGATAGGAACGCAGATGTGGACCACTGAAGACTCTCCTGAATTTCTCTGTAGTCTTGGTAAGATGCAACGTTGACAATACGTACCCCTTAGGTACTGTCATTGAGACTTTGCATGTAGAATCACTGAAATCTGGACTGATTTATGGAAGTACACACTGTCAACAACTTAGACATCGCACTGTGAATATCCAGTGTTAGGATAGATTTTCCTCTCTAGCCTGTGAGAAAAAGATGCTTCTTCAAAACCTTCCCTCAACCATTGTAGTTCAATGGCCTGAATTTTCATACAACTGCTTTCTGTAGCTAAGAAGGGAGGGTGGCTTAGATGTCTCAAAGAGGGATCTAAGTACCATTTCTAGCTACAAAAGAAGTGAACAGAAGGATCTGTGTGGCTTATTCAGTGAAGAGCAGTTCAGTTATTTTGCATCCATTTCCCAGCTGTGATCCCAGATCTCAACATTACAGAAATTTTCTAAAGTGCTTTGCAATAAAGCAAAACTGCAAAGAAAACTCATGTTTCATATTTGAATAACATGCAGCACAACACATATTTTCCTGATACTCATTAGCTTAATGTGCAATTAAAAAAAAAAACCACTCTTTTTAATGGTAATATAAAATAGATCACAGTAGATGAAGACATATTATAAAAGTTCTGGAATAAAGCATCTGTCTCAGAGCTCATCCACTTTTTTAATATAATCATTAAAATCCACTGTTCACTAGTTTTTGCTTAATTTCACATGAGCAGCTTCAAACATTTCTTTAATCCCAGCCATCTTCAGCAGCTTGCTATATTGCTCTGTGCATTGTTCTAAGGAAATCCATTTCACACACACAGACAAAAGGGGGGTTGTCCTGTAGAATTCCTTTGTTTTTTTACTGAACCAATTTAAATTTCTTTTTTTGTCATTTCATATTCCCCACCCACAAAACCAGAATCAATCTGTCTTTAGGAAATTGCAGAAGGCTGCATATGAACACTTTCGGCGGGGACTGTCAGCATGGCATCAGGATGCGATGAAATGGGGGATTAACTTTTTGAGATTGGGACACTGCTGCTAGCGCTCCAACCACAATAGATCCTTTCTTATTGTTGTGCTCCACTGCTGTTATCAGAGTATTAATATCAAAGAAATTTTGTAAATTCTGCAGTTTGTTGTTGTGGGATTCAAAATATCCCAGAAGGATTTCAAGCCAATGTGAATGAGACTACTCTAGAGGAAACAGGGACTTTGCACTGAAGAACATTAATCTCTCCAGTATAATTAAAGCTTTTGTATACAATTATCCTAGGTGTTAAAAATAGTAATTAAAAAAAATAGAAAAGCATGTGTGAGTCTAAGTCAAAGTGAAGTACTAAAAAATTGCAATGTGGGTTTGTTTTTTTTTTTTTTGCTATCACTCCTTCCTCCTTTTAGTCACAACCCTCAATTTATACCTGTGTACAAGCCCAGTTACGTGTCTCTATTTGTTTAAGCATATAGTTATCTTTCTACACTCTTAAATTATTCCCTTTGCCAGAATGAAATGAGTTCTATGCAGAACATTAAGCATCTGTGTAAACGGCTGGCGGCTGTCAGCCTAGGTGTGAAGTCCTCTGTGGAGCATGGGCTTCTTTGTGTGAAGGTGAAGCCTCTAAGTGCCAAGATGAAAGGATGGCCAAATGAGCTACAAAATGTTTCCAGTAATATCATTAAGTAGTGAGCAGCTAAACGTTTCCACATGATTATCATAAAATGTTTCACCAATCAATATTTGCAAGTTTAAGTGCCAAACTGTAATTAGAGGCTAAAGGCCAGGAGCCAGGTGCCATGCGGTAGCTGTGATTAGTTCTGTGCCCAGCTGTAGTTACCAGCCACATGCCTGAGACAGCCCTTGCCCAGTTGGGGGAGCTCAGGGCAGAAAACAAAAAGGTGGCTGAGTGCTTAAAATCTTACGAAATATTTGGCTAGTGCAGTGTAGGTCTGGATTGCCAGTAATGCTCGGGAACTTTATATTCACTCATAGGAAAAGTGCCATACCCAGTAAAAGGAAAACAAAGGCATTCGGTTTAGCTGTTACTGGGCTGTTTTCTATTTGTCTTCTAGAACTTAGGGGGAATGGGACTGGAAATATGAATCTGTGTCCCAAAATGAACATCCCAGGGTTCTGTGGTATCAATACATGCACGCATCCAAACATTGCAGCTTCTGACCAAACCCTAATTTTTTTCCAGCTCAGGATTCTAAAAACACGGAAAGTCCACAAATTATGTAAGTATTTATTTCCTGGAAGGAGCCTTAGATGATTCTAGCAGCAAAGGACCTATGGGCAACTGTGAAGGTGTTGGTAGAATGAAAGGAGCAGTTTTCTATGCATGGTAAATAGCTTCTTCTTATTATTTGTTGTCTCTGTCACTTAACTCATCCTCCTTGGTAGGTTGCGCATGCCACTTGCCCTGCCTGGTAGGGTGGCAGTCATAAGATAATGAGCACTAATGAGTTTCTGCAGTGAATGCTATGACTTGACTGACCCATTTGAATATTACAAGCAGGCACTTGAATGATAAAGAAAATGAAGGCAACCTGTTCTTAGCAATTTGACCTTTGAATGTCTTAAGTTTCTTGCCATTCGTTTTGTCCTTTAGCAAAGGTATAATGCAGACAGCAAAATCCAACAGGCAGTAAAAATGATTAAAATTGTTTCAGTGCATGATGTATTACATACTTTGAAAACAGTCAGTTCTCTATTGCTTTTGCAGTATTTGTTTTTTCCTGACACTGTTATGTAGCTAAATAGTCTGTTTTGTCTTATGGGAGGAGCACTTCAAAATGAACTTGTCAGAATTATTTTTGTTCTCTTCTGCTTCAGGAACAGCTGTGAAATTTTTGGATGTGGTATTGAAAATAACAAGTAACAAAAGTGAGTTGTCATGGGCAGAACTGTGTGGTTTCAAAATTTGTCATAAAAAGTACTGTTTAGACTGATTCAAAGCTATTTTTAAATTCTAGTCAGATTTCCCAAAGAGTTTTGAACAAATGGAATGTCATATCAGAAATCTGGAAATAAACCATCCTGATTTTTTTTTTAAACGTATGTCCAAAAAAATTTCAATGTTAGTGCATTTGGAGGCAAAATGGAGGAAGAAATTGTAAATAGTAATTGTCCAAAGGAAGAACTGAAATGTCTTCTGAAATGGTAATGTGCTTGCCTGGGAAGTAAGAGGTCTGTGTTTCAGTTCATGCCACCTTCGCTATTAAATGTTTAATGAAAAAGTAAAAAGCTCCAGCACAAGAGAATGAGAAAGCCTTAACACAAAATCTCATGTAGTCAAACAATGAAGGTGTTCAATGATGTGCCTATTATGAAACTAGTTCTTTGTTTTTATTAAGAGTGTTCTTTATTAAATATTTTGCTTATACACTTTGTTTTGATTTGATAACTATATTGACAAATTTGTTTAGAGTAATTTGGGGAAAAAATTAAAAATTATTTTTATTGAGTACCAACACAGCTGTAAATATAAAATATTCTTAACAAGGAAAGAATTGGAAGTGTTCAAGACCAGGCTGGATGAGGCTTTGAGCAACCTGGTCTAGTGGGAGGTGTACCTGCCCACGGCAGGGGGGTTGGACCTCTATGATCTTTGATGAGCCTTCCAATTCTAACCGTTCTGCGATTCTATAATTCTTCATACTCCCACCAAGAAAGAGGCAGACCTAACCGTTAAAGGAAACATGTTTTTGCATCTGTCTGCCATCTACATATCTTGATTCTTACCAGAACTCCTGAAAAGTTGAATTCTTTGGGTTGGCACAAGTCCACAAGCATAGGAACAGTTGCTTTCATGGGCATTACTAGAATGGTTTCACTCTTTTATTACACCACTTCTTAGTTTAGGGTTGGTGAGTGGGTGGTGGTTTGGTTTTTTTTTAATATTGGGCATTGCCACGTTGTTTTGAGTTTTTTCCTCATAAAATTTTGAACTGATTAGTGGGCTTTTATTCATCAGAATCCTATGAAGTTCAAGTTATTTTATTTAGATAATTTTAGACAAAAATGTTTCCAATGAACTTCACCTTTATTGAGTGATATATTTTGAGAGAGGAGTGCTTATTTGAGGGTCATTTCTTCATGTGGAAATATTTGTTCTATTACCTTGGGGGATGGTATGGGGTGTTAAATTTACTTTTGTATCTATTCATGTTCCTTATCTAGGTTTAATTGATTTCCATGCCTTTCTACCATGTTTTCTTTCTACTTTCTCAATGTTTGTCTGTGATATTTTCAACCATTTTCATTCTCTGCATCTCACTGTCCTGGTGACACTGAAGGAAGTGTTTCTGTATGGCTTGGTCTCTGTCTTCTGTTTAGATAAAAAGCTCCTTGTGTTTGTTATTGCCCATAAATGAAATATTTCTTACCCATATCCTGAATGTAGGATGGCATTACACTATCACCATTTCTCACTTATTGATATATTAGAATTAACTCCACACATTACTTTTGTTATTTATCTCTTTGTTTTGCACACTAACATTAATGAGTTAGCTTGAAGTGTTTCTATAATAAAATTATTTAAGTTTCCTCAATTATTACCTAATACATGTAATACTATCATTATATATTGTTAATAATATTTCTTTCTGGGCAGGGAATTATTGTTATTACTGCAAGACCTTCTATTGTGTTTTAGTTCATGATCTTTATGCTGTGGCTTGTAGTGGAAAGAAGTAATAATAATGATGGAAAGGGACAAAATTCTTGGTTCTTGGAGGTATGCCAAAAAAAACAAATGCATGGTTACCTTTCTCTGCCAGGTAATCTTGCTGGTGCTGACTGGGACACAGAAGAAATTATTCCAATCATGTAACTCTCAGCTGAGACATTTGTGTTGGCAGAGAAACAGTCTTAAATGCGTATTTATCCCAAGAACCAGGATCCTAAAGTTTTGTTCTTCTGTTTATGTTTAGTGTGCTTTACATGTGAGAGACACAGGATGAGTAGAAGTCAACTGGCCTTACACAGCCCCTGCCATTCACACACAGGCTGAGACACTTGTTTGCAAACTCAGCTTGTTGCACGTCTGCCCAAGCTTCTTCTGATGCAGAGATAACACCACTCTTTGAAGTGGTTTAGCTTAAGACTGAAAGTTGCATTGATAAATGCCTTTGTCATCAATTTATTCTTTTTTCATCTAACAAAGATCTTCTGTGAGAGACACGGAAGAAATTGGGTATCAGATATGCTCCCTGAACAAGACAAGGAAATGCATGTCCTAGTTTACTTGTTTTCTTTAAAATATTCCCATCCACTTTTATAGGTTGAAGCAAATCACTCTAATTTCCTTAATCTTCCTTGTTTCTTATGGATGAAGAACTTATTCTCCTTGCATGAATATCTTTTGTGGTGTGTAATTTTCACATTTCTCAGTCTCAGGTGATAAACATCTAGGAATTAAAATCTCATTAAGGGCATAACTTTCAGTATTCAAAATCTCTACGGTCACATTAAAGACACCATTGAGCCATATATCCCTCAGGGTTTATCACTGGTTCATCAAATTGTCCTAGGATAATTTTTTTAACATCCTTTCCTATGGACCCTCCAACATCTTGTACTGAATATTCATTCACCTGAGCCCTCTTCAGCTAGTTTTTAACACTGTGCTGATTCAGAAGTGTCTCCAGACCACTTTGCTCCTCCACTTTTCTATTTCTCACTTTTAAGTCATCCACATCATGCCTCAATATCCCAGACACCTGTATGGTGTCAGTCCTTCCAGAAAAACTGTTTTTACCTGACTGCATACCTGTGACTGGAAGTCAAGTCTTTCTTATCAAAATAAATCTCTGTTATTTGTTTTTAATTTTTCTTGCTATGCATTTACATTCCTCTCTTGGGAATGGGATGAATTCCAGAGAGATAACTTAGACCTTCTCTTCTTTGATCATTCTAGCTTAAAATGGACAACCTTGGCCAACTCTAGTGTAAGTTCTTGTCCTAATGCCAAGAACACTCAGTAGGTTCCTCCCTGCTGTTTTCAACATCCTATGAGATCCAGTCCTGTGTCTCAGTTCTTGTTTTATCTGTGTCAGCTCCTGTGGTGGGATTTGAATTTTCTTTTTCCTAATAAGGGCCTCTTCTTGGTACCAGTTCCAGTTTTCTCTATACTAGTGTTTTGGTTTTCTTTGGCAAGGTTTTGGTAGTAGGGTAGCTATTGTGAGAAACTGCTAGAAGCTTCCCCTGTGTCCAGTAGAGCTGATGCCAGCTGAGGCCAAGACAGACTCACTGCTGGACAAAGCTGAATACATCGGCAATGGTGGTAGCACCTCTGGGATAACATATTTAAGGGGAAAAACAACAACTAACGGTGTAAAAGCAACCAGGAGAGAAGTGTAAAAAAAACAACTCTACAGACACAAAAGTCAAAGAAGAAGGAGGGGGAGGAGGTGCTGCATATGCCAGAGAGGAGATTCCCTTGCAGCCCATGGTGAAGACCATGGTAAGGCTGTCCCAGTGTAGCCCATAGAGGTTAACAGTGGAGCAGATATCCACCTCCAGCTCATGGAGGTTGCCATGCTAGAGCATGTGGATGCCTGAAGGAAGCTGTGTCCCCATGGGAAGTCTGTGCTGAAGCAGGACCTGTGATCCCATGGAAAGAGGAGCCCATGCTAGAGCAGGTTGCTGCCAGGGGGGACCCATGCTGGAGTAATCTGTTCCTGAAGGACTGTACCCCATGGAAAGGACCCATGCTGGAGCAGATTGTGAAGAACTGCATCCCGTGGGAAAGACTCACATTGAAAAAGTTTGTGGAGGACTGTCTCCTGTGGGAGGTATCCCACGCTGGAGCAAGGGAAGTGCTGAAGCATGGGAAGTTGGCAGTGGAAGAAGCCAATCGCATCCCGGACTGCCTCAAAAGAAGTGTGGCCAGCAGGTCGCAGGTGATTCTACCCCTCTACTCAGCTCTCGTGAGACCCCACCTGGAGTACTGTGTCCAGCTCTGGAGTCCTCAACATAGAAAGGACATGGAATTGTTGGAACGGGTCCAGCAGAGGGCCACAAAGATGATCAGAGGGATGGAGCACCTCTCCTATGAAGACCAGCTGAGGGAGCTGGACTTGTTCAGCCTGGAGAAGAGAATGTTCCAGGGAGGCCTTATAGCAGCCTTCCAATATCTGAAGGGAGCTTACAAGAGCTGGAGAAGGACTCTTTGCAGGGAGTGTAGTAACAGGACAAGGGCTAATGGCTTTAAATTGGAAGAGGGGAGATTTAGATTAGATACTAGAAAGAAATTCTCTACTGTGAGGGTGGTGAGGCAATGGAACAGGTTGCCCAGGGAGGTTGTGGATGCTCCATCCCTGGAAGTGTTCAGGGCCAGGCTGGATGGCGCTTTGAGCAACCTGGTCTACTGGAGGTGTCCCTGCCCATGGCAGGAAGGGGTTGGAACTCAATGATCTTTAAGGTCCCTTCCAACTCTGACCGTTCTATGATTCCATGATTATATAAGTGTGTGAGGAGTAACAGAGGAACAGAGACAAAATATGATGAACTGACCTCAACCCCCAATCCTGGTCCTCCTGTGCTGCTCAGGGGGAAGAGGTAGAGAAAACGGGATTAAAGTTGAGCATGGAAAGAAAGAGAGGTGGGAGGAAGGTGTTTTTAAGATTTGGTTTTATTTTTCATTACCTTACTCTGATTCATTGGCAACAAGTTAAATTAATTTTCCGCAAGGTGAGTCTGTTTTGTCCATGATTGTAATTGTAAAGTGGTCTCTCCATGCCCTTATCTCGACCCATGAACCGTTTGTTGTATTTTCTCTCCTCATCCAGCTGAGGAGGTGAGTGATAAAACAGTTTGATTGAGTACCTGGAGCCCAGCCAGAGTTAACCCACCACAAAGAGCTACCAAGGCTCCTTGGCTGTCCATTCCTGATTTTTTGTTGGACTAAATGTGCTGCCTTCTCAATTACCAGCTTACTTTGTGCTTCCAACAATTCTCTTCTTCTCCAGCTCTGAGTTCTCTCTTTCCCCATTCAGGCTTCATGGGCACATGTTTCCAGGTTCACTTTCTTGTACCAGAGTTTGCTCTGTAGTACTGCTATGCAGCATATTTGCTGAACTCTATTATGCCTGAAAGTCAAGAGATCTGTAACTCAAGCATATTGCCAAGTGTTACATCTTCCTCCTCTTGCACATCCTCAGATCCTGATGTAAAGTCTACCACCACCTTCGGTTACTGCTTGTTCATTTGCCTCTTTTTTCATGAGTTCCAGCTGATGGCTCTTCAGTCAAAACCAGCTTCCAGCTTGTGTACTGCTGGCAGAGGAACTGGCGGAAATTATATCACTGGAGGTTTTAATAAAGTAAGAGTAGTTCAGCAGACTTCAGCTTTTCTGATGGGCTTCTCTTTTTTTTTTCGTGGTGAAGGCTCTGTCAAGCTCATGAATTCACATGTTCTGGAGTACTGAAACAACTTGAATCATTATAGCAGAAATGCATAAAGTTTTATCTATTGCTTTAATGTTCATTATATGTATGCTAATTTATATTTCTTTGTGGTGGAGGGGTTAAAAATAAGCATGGGATTTCTTTTTTCCTGCTACACTTTCTTTCGTTTTTCCTGCTGCAGAAGAAACTAGTATCAGGTTAAGATCTATGCAACAATAAACCTTTGCCACTGGCAGGAATCTAGCAGTCACAAACAATTAGTTCTTTCTGTGAACGGTCCAAGGTTAATTTTAGCCTCCTAAAGTGTCTCCTGCCAGATCTGATAAGTTTTCTCCTTTAGCTCCAGCTGTCTGGTCCCTGATGGGATTTGGCTACAAGGAGGATGGCATTATCAGCCCATTAACCATCACTAGCAGGAGAACTGTGATGCTGATGAATATTGATCACTTGTTCCACGGGGTTATCAGAAGATGATGAGTGAACCTGACACTTGGTTGTTTCTGCGGGCAGCTTTTATTTTTTCCTGATGGCACTTCTCTCCCTGGCTCTGGCCACAAAGGAAAGAGTGATGCAGCAGGGCATCTCTGCTTTTGCCATCAACAGGTTATGTTTGACTGCAGGAAGGGACTGGAGCGAATGCTTTACCCTGTCTGGGTCAATGTCTGGATATGACCCATGCAGCTGTCTGTCTCCCTTATCACACGGCTTGGCAAGAGGCTTTTATTAGTGAAGCAGGGAGACTCCCAGCAGGTTAAAAAGAACTGGGAACAGGCTTTCAGGCACTGTAGGGATCCATACGGTACTCTGAACTGCGGATGGTTTGTATCAGAGTGGTGACTTAGCTGTGTGTAGAAGGTAGGTACAAAAGGTGTGGAAGGTCTGTCACTGAAACCCAACCCAATGGGACAGCACTGTGCAACCCAGCTTCCTGCAGACACATGGAAATCAGAGGGTCCACTTGGCTGTTTTGTTTTTCAGAGCAGACACTTGTGAAAAATATCTATATAATGCCAATGTTTTCTTCCTAGTGAAAGCAGTATTACCCAAGGCTCTGGAGGCTAAAGAATTCTTGTTTGGTTTCTGTTCTAAAACAAGAAGTCTAGAAAAAATAAATATTATGTTTCTTTTCAAGTCACAGCAAAAAAAAAATGCTGGGACTAAAACCAGGACAAAAACATTGTTTATTAATACATAAAATATCTAGTCAATTAATCGAGTTAAAATTTGATTAATCCTTTATTTTAGATATTATTTCATTACTTCAGCAGTTGCAATTCATTCAAGAGACATTTGAGGTGAAAAAACAAAACAGGATCATAATATTAAGCAAAACAGAGATTGAACAAATATTTACTAGGAGTAAGTGGCACCTTGGAATAAAGATGAAAGAAAAAAAGTGTGCTTTAGTATTACTTTAGGGAAAGAAGGAAAGAAGAAAAAAAGAGATGGTTTGAAATACTCCCATTGTTTTGGTTTTGGCTAGACAAAACAAATATTGTGTATATGGACACACTTGGAATTGCCTACTGTTTTTCATAAAGTCTTTGTGGACATCACTGGAGTCCAATAGACTAGATCACCCTCTGTAGGTGACCAAATCCCCTATGTAGATAAGAACAATAATTGACATGGACCGGAGCTCTCTATGGAGAACACAAAGAAGACTTCCTCACCTTGTTAATTGTGAGACTGTGGTAGGTAAGGGACTTAAGCTATTGGGGCAGAATTCCTTCCCCTCAACTGGTTTTCCACAGCATGGCTAAAAGGGAAAGACAAAGCTGTCACCGTTTTGTTGGTTTCTAAAACACACAGGATACAACTTTCCTTTGCCCAGCTGTATACATTCAAGCCTGTCCCTATACAAAAAAAATATGGGAGCTGTGGCTATACTCATAAAAACATTCATATCTTCCAGGGTATTTTACTCAGTCTACCTGCCAACTGAGCAGGAACAATCCAGCCACTCGGAAACAGCAGCATCCACCTATGGCACGATTCAGATTTAGTAACTGTGCTTTGAATTTGTAACTGTTTGAATTGAATTTTGCTTTCAAGCACAAAGAAGCACTAATGTACATGACGTCTCAGGAAAAAAAAAACAAATTCCAGAGAAATGTGAGCAAGGGTTATTGTTCTGATTTTTCTTTCTTGTGGATATTGCCCTACTTCAGAAGATTCAGGGAAAGTGCTTGATCAGAAGTTTGTTTTCAGGCAAAAGCTTTCTTGAACCTTTTGAATTTTGCGTTTGGAAGCTTTGAAGTTGTCTCATGCTCTCATGCTGAGCCTGGTAGGGAATGGATGTGCATACTGGCTTTCTTGCCTGTGAATCTCCTTAAACCTTACATATGTTTAATGTTTTTGAAAAGCCACCAAAAAGCCTATTAGACACAATAGCTCAAGGCATAGCTATAGAATATATACTTCAATGTGGCATTACACATCAAAGGGCTCTGATAAAGTAGGACTTTGAACACACTGATACTGGGCCAAGTAAAATACAGTTATAAAGTAGAACTGAGATTCTCTGTGACCTCAAAAGTCCTTGTTCAACAGGCAAAAGGAGTGTGCCGCAAAGTGATGTTTGCAAATGAATGGCTGGGACACTCATCAGCATCAATGCATTTTGGAACCTCTTGAAATGTTTGCTAGAGTTTGCAGAATTAGCTCCCATTTTAATTTCTGATAAAAGCACCTGCTCTGGCTATACCAGTGGCGGACATCTTGGAAGAAAGGCAAAACCTTTCAAACATACTTACTATTACAGTGCAGAAAAAAGCATCAGCACACAACTTCTTGAAACTGTCAAGTTTACCTACTGTGCTCTCTTTCCCTTTGGTTATGGTTAAGCTCAGTACATTAAATTTTGCATATAAATCAGGAATCAAAATCACAAGAGAAGTGGGCAAGGGGGCATTGGTATGTCGCTCATTAATTTCTGTTCATTGATGATAAAGCGATGTTGATTTCAGAGTTGGATATTTTGCCTGTTTAATGACAACTAATGGTTCCTAGCCCTCTCTGCCCACTGCCTTCTATTGCTTCCCTCCCCTTTGCTGTGAATGTATGCAGCAAAATGTGTTAATTTGGACACGGTGGCTGGCTCTCCAGTGGGAAAGAAGCTGTTTAGGACTTAGCTATTCAGTGTAATCCTCTGCTTTTTGGTTTGGTGGGGATTATTAGGCATGAGTAATGAGGAATGTATTGGGAACCATCAGAGTGATTATGCACTGAACACTCAGTGAAGAACATTTCTAAACTGTGAAATAAAAGCTACTCTACACTGTGTTAGATAGAGCAGTGGAAACTGTGATTAAAACAGTCTCTTCTGAGAAATCTGGAAGGAGCAAAGACAAAATAACTCCTAATAGTATCAAAACCATTGACAAACTGCCACAGAAAGATATAGTTCTAAGAACATTTCATTCCTTAGAAAAACATTTGAGATAAATCACTGACAAATTGCAGTACTCTTTGAAGTGCTGGGAGGTCAGGACAGAGAGAGATTCTCCTGTCCTACATATGCTGGCATCAGATGATACAGATTCAGCTTGAGACTTTTTCAATGTTTGAAGGTGGAGAGACCCTCACCTTCCTCCAGGTTGTAAAACAACAGAAAGCTTTAGTGAGTATGAAGCCATTGGATCAGACCAGGTACTTGGCTGACAGGCGAAAATTTCAGGTTCTGCCCCATGCAGTTTCCTTACCTCAAGTATGTATCCTAATTTGTCACAGTCTTTTACCAGAAGTCCATCCTATCCTAAGGAACCCTTCTGAAAACATTTAGTTGCAACCGTATGTTCCCCTTAGAAGCTTGAACAAGTCAGCATTTCTTTGGCTTGTCATCAAAACTTTACCACCCAGCTCTAGTTGCCAAATCTATCAGAAGTGTTTGTAGAGACAACTAAAGAAGGGCATTGCTCATCCTCAATTAAATCTTTGCCTCAACACAGGTTGTAGGTACTGATAATCTGGCCAAAGTTGCTGTAAGTCCTTCCTATTCAGAGCAACCTCACCACAGGCTATGCTGTCTCAGGGCTTGGCAGGAGGCAGAGGAGGGCAGTGTAAAGACAGTGAAGCACAGGGTATGCGTCAAGGGACTGGACAGCCTTTTTTGCCCCGTGGTCTCTCACCCCCTTTAGAAAATTTGAACTGAAACAGAGAGGTAACGCAGTGTTCTCTGCCAAATGACAACAATGGCAGTGTTTTAGTTGATGGCTCAAGGAGAGCTGCCTGATATGAGCTGCTGTGAGAACAGAGCTGGAAGACAACTTAGGGGGTGCCAGACTGAGAGAAGACTAAAGGGAATAACAACTGAAGTTTAAGGAACTTAAGATGAACAGGAACTTCTATATATTATCAAGCATGTTTTGCTTCTGATTAGAATGCTCACTCTTAATGGTAGGATTATTTTACTCATCAGCTTCTACGATGCTTATTTCTTTAGCCAAATTTGCGCAATTTCTATGGACAGAGGATGAATGTGTTCATTAAATTTGTCCTGTATGATCTAATATTAGACTTACAATAGCTAAAATAATAATTAGTTATTGATTCTTCAGACAGATTAATTTCTGTCCATTAATGGCAGCTGCTTTTCATATCCGGGTACATTTGTAATAGCTACCTATACAAAGGCCCCTGGCTATAGCTGTGTTTTCAGGGTGTAATTCCATCTGCTTCATTCATTTCTTGGACTTTAAAACCGTCACATCTTAATAACCTACTAAACCCCATAAAACCTGTCCATTACCTATGTTTGTAGCCATAGAATTGCAGTTTTTCCTTCTGCATTAATCATGATCTGCTTGCTTTGGCTTAAGAACCGATAAGGGACAACTTTGTCAGAAGGTCCTCTGCTAATGAAATGTGTGATGCTTGCCTATGGGGCAAAAGAAATGTGACCAAAAAGAAACTACAGTATCTGAAATAATGAAAACATTGGAATATGCAGGTTTTAGCAGTATATAACATTTTCTTTCTTTCAGAAGATGTTTGATTTATTAATACCAGTACTTTAGAAAAAGAATAATGTCTTGGTAAAGAGCTGAATGTCACCTGTTTCAATAGAGGGCTTCTAGGCACTCCAGCAATCAGCTTATCAGATATTCATAAAAGGGTATCATGGGTACATCCCTTCATATAGATATTTACAATAAGCAATGTACCTGTTTTAAGGGCTGCATGCATTTCCCTTTTCATGTTGCAGATCACTTTGAAATCAGTTCAGATATTTCTACCAAGGTAAGATACTGCTAGGCAGCGACATAGGAACCAGAGCTCTACCGTGAATTTTATGTGTAAATAGACAGTGTCTGTCCCATGATCAATAACAAAAGGACCAAAGGTAGTTACAAGCAGCAGATGGAGAAAACACATAAGAGGCAGTCTGGCAGGTAATGAAAAGCAGCAGTAACAACATGCCAGCTGTCTGATTGTCAGACTTTTGGCATTGCAATTGAGACAAGTTTTGAGAGCAAACTTACATATGGACAATGAAGTGGCTTTGTGGATCGAGTTTTCCACTATACAGGGGAGAAACATGGAAGAAAAAACATTTGACACAGTTCCCAATATGTACTTTTGAGTAGTGTGATCTCAATATTAGAAACTTATTCAATAAAATGGATAAAAAAGATTTAAAATCACATATGATTTGGACCCTAAGTCTAATTATGATGTAACATGTAGGACAAGGGAATGATGAGATTTTTTAGGAGGTTTAACAGAGAAATGATGGCATGAACTGAAGATGATGAATGTGGGAAAGTGAACCCAGGTCATGGAAAGGACTTTTTGGTAAGGCTGTGAGGATTCAGACAGATGACTTCAGGGGAAATATAAACTAATAAATCACAAATATATTGGAAAGCCTATGGTTGCTTCTTTTAAACTTGAACTTTTCCACCAGCGAAAGGAAAAAATAACCCTCAGAATTTCTGATGACTTCAAATAAATTGATAATATAGGCTGAAACAACTAAATCATAACAAGTGTTTTTCGTAACTTTGTATCTCTTTCCCACCTGAATAACAAAAAAGGCCGAAATTTTTATTTGGTTACTAATAAGAAAATGGAGATGCTAAGAAACTAGCCAAAAGATTAATTACTTTTGCCTCCTTGCAGGAGAAACAAAGACTAGATAGAAATAACTGTTATTGGACTTACAAGTCTGGAATAATACATAGATTTCATTTATATCTTATCCTATCATGACTAGTAACTTTTCATAGAAGAAGGTCCCTGGGGGAATCAAAAGGAGAGGGCAAAAGCTTAAGGGGGAACTACTTTGTACCAGGATCTCTGAAAAAAGCTGCCCTCACCAAACACTGCACATGGTGTTTAACACTATCTGCAGAAGAGCATAGGCACCATAAAACTCAGCTATAAAATCTCTGAAACTTTCTCAACTGCTGCCTATCTGCAGGCTTTTCATTCCCCAGGTACACAAGAGCATGTCTACACTTAGACACAGACATCTTGGCTGGCTCCACTGCACTCCCTTGAACATAGGAATGCGGAGACGAGATGCACAGTGCCATCCAAACTTGTGATCTTGAAAAATACAAGGCAACCCTTGAGGCACCGTGTGTGTTTCAGAGTTATGTCTTGTTACATGTCCAGAAATGCCCCAGTTTTGGTGGAACTGGGCACCTCAACACCACATTTATGCCAAAACTTAATTACAATACAGAAAGCAGACATTCCTCCATCTTGTAATCCTGGAATGATTGGTCCTATAAATGTCCCAAAACATGTCCCCACAGTGGGTCTGCATCCAGTTCAGCTACAGATATGCCTTTTGATGCAAAGGGAAAGAGGGTGACTCATGCCCCACCTGTTCTGTGTCGTAATACAGCAGACTTACAAAATGTCTTGGAGCAGTTCCCATCCCATACCAAGTGGTTTCCAGCCCATACTGACCTCCTCCCTGGAAAACTTCCATATCAGAAGGCTGTGTGCTCTTCTGGGCTTCTTCATCCTGCAGAGGATTCAAGGCTCCTCCAGCCACACAAGGAAGAAATGGCTCCCAGCCTACCAGACTGGCATTTACTTACTCTCTATTTCAATATTTCACACTCTCCAACAGATTATTTTTTTTTTTTT
>VXBJ01005175.1:226788-264125 GCA_013400055.1 Nycticryphes semicollaris
ATTTCTCTTTAATGAGTTTGGAGCTTATTTTCCAAAAGTTTTAGGGAATGTCATGAGGGATTTATGGGTTTGTCTGCCTGTCTATACAGGCTATCGGCATTGACATTTTCTGGGCAATCTTTCTACTGGCTTGAATTAACTTTTAGTTCTAATCACTATTCAGTTGACGAGAGAGTAGGGTTGTGGTTTGGATCTATTTGCCATTCTAAAGCTTCTGTAGAAATGAAATATGCTGCTGTGCAGAGAACCAGCACAAGGTATATCCTTTAATTTTGCATTCTTGACTTCCATCCTGCTCCTTCCCTGCTCTGAGGATTAGAATGCAATTCTGTTGATGCATTGGCTTTCTGCTGGTATTTTCCTTAGGGACAACCTTCCTGAATAAAACTTTTGAAAATACAAGCAGGAACGGTCTCATTTCAAGGATCAATGACAATTCTAAAAGGACCAGTAACAATTTCTTCTTGGCTGCTCAACAGCATGAGAGAGTAGCTGAACCAGTGACTCACTTCAGGCTACTACTTTTTGCTGAATAATTTTACATGCAAGTTATTTTAAATGTGACCTAGTCTCCCAAAGCACCCAAGGCTCATCTCCTTTTATATTACAAACATCCTGTTTCTTGAAGACAACATAGTATTGCAATTTTTGAAACAAAATGAAAAAAAAAACAAAACAAAAAAAAAAAAAAAAAACGTTGGGCAAACAATCTGCAAACGGAGCTACTGTATCACCAGAGGAAACCTTAAAAAAACCAGGTAGACCTGATCATGTCAAATGTGAGGCAGTGGTTTACATGTGGGGTCTAAGAACTAAAACTGGTCAGTGGTAGAAATTGGAAGTGCCGGCTTCTCTTTCTGAATGTGCCTTCAACGTGCAGTCTGCACTTCTCTATATAGAAGACATTAGCATGCTTCTAGCCTGAAGGAAATTATATAGGGAAGCTTGGATATTCACTGCAAATTATTTCCTAACACTACAAAGGTCTGGGATTTTTTTTGGCACCAAAGTACCGCTATGGTACCCTGTGATTTGCCTCTTCCCCTCAGTAATTCAGAGTGACAGACTTTTAAACAGAATTACATCCCCCAGAGCAGTTTCCCGTGGTCTGGAGATGGGCAGGACGGCACAGACAATAAGGAAACATGACTGGAATACAGACACAGCTGTCCCTGTTGTTCAGCATCCTCACAGAGATAGGTGTTCAGCTTTTCTTCAAACAGTGAAAGAACACCCTGTGCTCTCTGTGCATTTTATTTATGAGGCAAAACCAGTATGTTTGTGAACACACATAAAAGGGGAAACAGGTTTAGAAAAGAAACCCTGGATAGACCACTGTTTCTCAAAGGCTGAAAGTTGTTGTTCTCATGAGATTGGACCTTTAATGCAGCTCAGCTCTTTCACAAGCCTATTATTGCTAAGCAAGAATGCTCCCATTGTGGGCACATATTTTATCCAGTCTCATCCCTTATGTCTGTGCTATGAATTTATAAATGAGAAGCAATATAGCAATATGACCTTTTAAAGGGCTTCAGAATAGAATGTCCTACTGTCACACATGGCTGTAATAGAACAAAAAGCCTCTTTTCGAGCTTCAAATCCGCCGGAGAGTAAGAAGGATCTGTTATATTTTAGGCATAGAATGGTTAACACATAGCCTGGAACTTACCATACATATCTTCTTGCAGAATCAGTATGTCTATAGGGGAGACAAACGTGTTCTTTTATGACATTTATTTATATACTTTTGATGGCTGTGAGAAGAAAAGGATAAGTTGCAGGTATCCAGAAGCCTGCATACAGCACTCATAGACATGAATTATTAAAGAACTATTAAATGTTTTGTGTCATTTAGGATGTATGTTCTGTGGCTTGTATATATGACTTAAACAGAAAATAATATTCCAGTAACAGATTATGCACAGGCATAGGTCCATCCACTTCCAAAGCAGGACTTATAATTTATAAATTGATAAGACAGGTCAAACTCTAGCCTTAAATGTTTTCCTTCCTTGATTCTTGAGATAGAATGTTACATCTTTTACATGACACCAGTCAACTATCCAAGGGAGCAGTGACAAGTGCAACAGAGAATTCATAATTAGTCTCTGTGGCTCTATTGCCAACAACCCTTTAATCATCAAAGATTCTTTCTGAAGAAATTTTGATTTTGTCCTTGTTGCAGAAGAGGAAGGATGTGATTCTGCTCGTAAAATTTATAAGACTACATAATTAATTTATTTTCCTTTTCCTTAAAATTTTGCCATGCTGCAGCATAAGATTCAAATGTGAACCTTCTTATGGTTTAGACACTATATGGATTGTATTGCAATGGCATGGAAAAGTCACATATGGGGAAAAGGAACAGGACCAATGCAATTGGCACTAAAGCATCTTCCAGGAGGAAGGGATTATCAGAAACCTCTGAAGTAGATCACTGTTTTTGGATAGAGAATACGAAGTCAGGCTCTCAGGCTGAGGTCTGATCAAAAACCCTGGTGTCTCATGGTCAATTTTGAGGCCCTTGGTTTTACAGAGTTTAATCCAGGAATCATGTGTCATGGGGAAAATATGGTATCTTATAAAGAGATCCAAAAAAAGCCAGTTTGTTTGAAGCAGGAGCTACTTAAAAGTTGCATGAATGAAACACTGAGCCTCATCTCTCAGGTGCCTTAATCAGCCCTGCATTGAATTGTCTCTATTCCAGATATGCCCAGCAGACTGTCCTGAAGGTTAAATGCTGATATCCTTTACTTCAAAAGGCTGAGAAAGGCATATTGATAGATTTTTTTTATGTGGTGGATGCCGTTCAAAGCTAATTTTTTTTTTTTTAATAACGTGGAGTCCTTAGAGCCTTGATACTGCAGTGTGTCACCTAGACTAAACCTTACGCAGGACAGATCTCCTGTTGTATTATTAACACAAAGTTCAAGAAAGATGGGCTAGATTTTGACATTTCTTACCTCCTTGCTCCTTTTAAACTTAATGACCAATTGAAGTTAGAGTACAGAAAGAGTTGTGGCAAGCTAGATTTTCCTGACAAATCTAGGATTTGTCTTCTTGAAACCACACTTCTCCTGACCCACAGAAATTTTATTTCAGATCTGTGTCTTCAGCTGCAATCTGCCCAACTCTCTTCTCTCTTCAAGGACCAAATTTGTAATCAGGGTACTTTGCAAGGACATGTGGACTTCGTGGTCTCAGAAGGCACTTCAAACTGGAAAGGACCTCTTCAGGTCATTTGACCCAACCCTCTGGTCAAAGAACGGTGAAATTCTGAGCAAGATAAGATTGCTTGGGCTTTGTCAAACCTAGGTTAAAATAGCTCCAAGCCTCCCTGGGCATCCTAGTCCCTCTCAGATAGTCACAAACTTCTTGGTCGTGTCAAGATACACTAGGCCTTCTCTGAGACTGCCTGCCTGCCTCCTTGGCAGGAACACCTAGAGTGAGATATATCTTGCCTAGGAGCTGGAAGTCTGATCTTGACCTCAAAGGTCTTCAGTCTGTGACAAAGAAATAGGTGCTCTTAAAAGTGAATTGTGCCATTTCTTTCCCCTGATTATAGAGGCAGAAGCCAACAGAGCTGCTATTTAACTCTGAGAGGAAATCTCCTTTTCCAGGTTCAGGAGTTTCAACCTAGACCAAATGAGAGGAAGACACAGCACTTCAGCTTGCTTGAAAGCAAAATGTGAGCAGAGACATAACTCAAGGTGGCTGATGAAATTCTAAGCTATTTTGGTGGAGTAATGTGGCAGCAAATTGGAGAGGACCTCAGGATTACAATTTTGAACTAAACTGAAATTTGAAAAAAGACCCAACTGACGAGGCATTGATCTGTAGTTTGCTTCTCCATGTTTAATTAAATGACTGTTAGTTGCTGAAGCTTCATTTTTTTTCTCAGCCTCAGAGACAATATGTTTGCTCCGGTTCTCTCTTTCAAAGATTATGCTAAGAAGATCAGGATAGTCATTTACAAATACATCAAGCAAACAGAACATCTGAGGAATTTACTTCCAAGACAAACAGGAGGTCAGGGATAATCAGAACCTCTCTCTCACTTGCATTAAAATAGTGATAAGCAAAAGGTGTTGCTCTCCAGGCAGTAATGTTGAAAGTAGCCTTTCAAAACAGACAGAAGCCTTCCACTTGTTTATTTCATTTTCTTCAAGCTGCTTAGCTGGGATTATACTCTATTTTCTTCTGCAGCTACCTTCTCTACAGTGGGTCTTTTCCCCAAAGGTTTACTTTCTCCTTCATACCTTGCATCATTTGTTTTTCACTATCCTTTTCTCTGTTAGAAATTGTTCTGTCCTATCTCTTATGTTCCTTAGCAAGTTTGTTTTTTGGTTGGGTTTTTTTTTTCTTGCTATTTCTTTCTGCTCTGCCTTTTCCCATTTTCCTATTACAATCTCCCTCTGGGAAACTGCAAGGAATCCTTCCACTCTCCACTGACTTTATGGTGAACAATGAATTTATTGAAGTTCAGAAGACTGTTCACTAGGACCCTAAAATTTATGATCAAGTTGGGTTAGTGGCGTTTACAGATTTTTTGACGTTTAATCCCTTCATTCTACTCTTTTCAGTTGTATCCTCTGGCTTTCTTTTCTTCTAATAGTTCCTCCATCTCTTTTCAAGCTGTGCCTGCACAGACAGCAAAACCCCTCTCAAACTTGGATTAGTTTGAACACCTCACATTCAGAGATAACACCTTCTTCCTTTGAAGCTTCTCTGTTTCAGAGATTAATCTCTGGCCCTGCAGCAATACTGGAACACTGCAGGAGAGCAGAGTCTCTGTACTCTGTGCTACACTTCCCGCATTGGAAAAGTGACCTGGATGCAGTAAGAGCATCTCCTAGTCATCCTGGGTTCATGTAGAAGTCAGGTACAGAAGTTAAGCCTTTGTGTAAAAAAAGCTGTACCATTATTTTTTCCCCCTCCCAAATGCCATCTATTTCGCCCTGCCCACAGCAAAAGCTATAAAGGCAAAAGCTATCTCCAAAAAAATATCCTTTTGTCTGAACTCATATGACCTGTGCTGACAAGCAGCAGCTCATCACTCACTACATTCATCCTTGCACACAAACCTGTTGAAGGTGAGCAGGGACACCAGGAACCCCTGCAAGCCTGAGCTCCCCAGAGACACAATACCAAGAAAATAATCTATCACATATGGGAGAAGAAGATGTATTTTTATATAAAATTAGTAAAAAAAAAAAAATAATCTTCAGAACTTCTTAACTGAAGTCAGTAGGAAAGCTGAAGAAGTTTCCCCACAAGAAGTTTCCCCACCTCTTGGAAGAGAGAGCACCAGGCCTGCATAGCATCATATATAGCTGCAGGGTAGCTGCTAGCCCCAAAAGGACCACCTGCAATGTGATCAGGCCCAAAATGCCAAAGCCTGTGTTGTGTGGACACAGATATAGAGTACTCAAAAGCAAAATGTGAACTCAAGAGCTGCTAAACGTTATGTTTATTACCTAAGTCCCTTCACTTCCCCTTTATTTTTTTCCTTTCTTTTTCTTTTTTTCCTTTCTTTTTTTTTTTTTTTTTTTTTCTTTAACTAAGAGCTGTTCATACTGTTGGAAATATCATAACAAAGGTTTATCCAGATGCTTACAGTGTACAGGCTGCTTACAGGTATGAGAAATGAGAAATCTCCACAAACAGAGAAGGACTAGATAGTCCATTCGAGAGCAGCCTTTTAGATGCCAGAGATCAAGTTCTCCAGGAAAACGAGAATCTCCAAAGTGGCAGTAGGCGATTCCTCTCTTCCCTCATTGTACTTGGACACTGAGCTACAGCACAAGCATCTACTGTGGTTTAAAGCTAGTGTCTTAATTACTTCCTGAATTACACTTATTATAGGACTCTTGATTAATTTCACCTTCCTTTGGCAATTCTAGTCAGTTCAAGAATTTTTTGCTGGTGGCAGGCTTGCCTGCGGCTGGCTTTCCTAGAAACCCTTCAAAAGTCTTCATACATAACTAGCATTCATCAGAAGGCAAACTGCGCTCTCTAGAAATGTGTGATGTTAAATGTGTCAAGGAATTTAGGTTTGCAAGAAGCCACTCAAGTCACCAGGCTCAGGTCTGCTCCTGTGTCTATACCTGTTCCTGCTCTAATGGGACTCAAGTTTTAAAAATACTTTGATTTCTTTAATCTCCCTAATCCTGTTAAAACTGTTCCTGAGCCATAACCCCAGGTAGTAAGAAAATTTCTACTGCTGTTCAGCCACACTCATTTGTCACTGAATTATTCCTCTTTGTGCCGCTGCCACTGTCTTTCAGCTTAAATGGTAATTTTTTCCACAATGTTTATACATAAGAACTAAAGTCTCTCGAGAGAAAGAAACACTGGGTTTTTTAAAGAGACACTCCTTTACCCACTGTACCTGGAATGCATTTAGGCACTTAACATCTGGATGACACCTAACACAGGTGCTGTTTGTAATTACAGCTGTCTGTTGGAGGAAAGAGGGGAGGAGGATAGACACATAAAGGGTGCAACAGCCACCAACTGCAACAGTTTAGATTTTGTATTAGTTTCATCTAACTGCCAGGGATATTTCTGTCACTTTTGAGGAGCTCAGTTTGCTCCTGGATATCCTTTCCATGCTCCAAACAAGGAAGATTTCTGATGCCCAGGGCAGGCAGGTGCCTTTTGGCCCTCTATTGCCCTGTGCTGATTTCCCAGTGGGTGAGCAAAGTATCTCAGACCTGGCTACTCTGGCACTCTGCTCCAGCAAGGCATTCCCCAGTCTTCACCGAATCAATATGAATTAACAAGGTTCAGATTTGAAAACAAAGCAAACAAACAAAACCTCTAAAATGGAACAGGTATAAACACTTTAATATCTACATACCCCACCAAAAAAACTCTTGCTCAGGATTTGCCTAACTTTATAAGCACTGAAAGCCTCCCTGTCTCATCTACAGCAACTTCAGGTGCACAGAAACCTGCTGTTGTGCACAACTGGGACCTTCTACATCTTGATGTTTTGCTACTATGTCATGTCACTTTCTAGGCAGAGCCAAGCTTCAGTCTTCTCATGATCTGAACTATATTCTGTACTTTGAGATCTTGGAATACCTGCTTGTAGGGCTGAGAGTCCCGCAACAGACACTGGGACTGTTTTATTCTTAAATACCAAGCTCACTGTCTCTTCAGTGTGAGGGGAGTGAGTCAGGTTCCCCCCTCATCCCCTATCTTCCGTGCCCCAATTAATCTCCCTCTTTCCAGCAAGGTATCACAAGCAACAAGAGATTAGCTTCTCTGGGCGGGCATACTCCTCTTTCACAGCCAGTGCTGAAGCTCTGCCAGGCTGCAGAGAGATGCAGACAGATCCAGCAGAACAGTGAGCCAGAGCCTCTGCAGCCTCCTGAACATGCATGCACTCACCTGCAGCAGGGAGCCGCCAGCCCTGCTGCCTCCCCCATCATCTCAGCACATCTTGAAGTTAAGCATGTGCTTTCTTTCATTGCTAGTAAGAGCACTTGCACACTACATTACATGCATCTTGCCCCATCAGTCTCATTGTGTTTTTAGAATATCTACAAAGCAGCTTTTTAAATTTTTGTTTCATCTTGAGCAACATCCAGGCCCCCCACATCCCATTACCCACCCCTCAGTTTCCTCTGTACAACTATCTTCACCCCTTGGGACTTAAAGTTCTCACCTTCCTTGGCCAAGAAGACTCCCTTAGGCCTAGACCTGTCAGTCAACCTTTCTCTTGAGCTACCCAATTGATTAACATAATGAAGTTAAACTGAGAGGAATTAGTCTCAAGATCAGCACTTGTATATTTAAGACCCACAGAAGCGCTTATGAGTGGTAAGCTTGCCTGTTTCTTCTGACAGCCCTATCAGCTGGTCCAGAGAATGACTTAGACCTTGTGTCACTCCTGGTCATGAGCCTGTGACAGCTACAGTGCAGGCTCATCTTGAACAAAAACTAACTGTGTTTTGTAACCTAGGTTGCATTTTGGAGAAGGTAGATGGAGGGAATGGCAAGAAGAAGGTGCTGTTTTTCCTGGCAGTGGGGAAGAGAAAGGCAGGCCAGCTGTAGGTAATCAGGGAAAGCTGCTGCTCTGCCATTTTAGAATTGGCAATTTGCAATCGGGAGAAACATTTTTTCTATCCTTCCAGCTGGAGGCTCTTGGCAAAGTTGTTATGTTTTTAGCAGAAAAACAAATTAATCTTTCTTATTTTTCCCCAGAGTTTTGGATTTTTACCTCAAGAGGTTTGATCTGAAGCTTTTTATTACATCTGACTGACAAAAGCCTTATTAAAAATGAAAGAGGACACGAGAAAAATAGGAAGAAGTATAAGGGTTCATCTGTATTCAGCCAATCAACTGCTTTTTGAACATATGAAATCTAAGTGGTTCTGAATTTATTTATTTTCCATTCATGAAAATAAACAATTTTACACTGACATACAGTTACCACTCCAGTTTATGTTCCTGTAAAGAAGGGCTTTGTATGTGCGTTTTTATGTACAGTGCTTTGAGTTGTCTTGTAGCACTGTACATAATGAAGTACTTGCAAATAACATTTATCGCATTTATAATATTCTGACAAGAGGATCATTTTCTCCTGTGTCTTCTTCCAAAACTCTGGGCTTCTTATCCCTAGTGATGTATGAACTTGTGGCATGTGACTACTTGTTCAGCATGGAGGGAGAGTTTTGGGCTCCTGTTATAAATATATATTCTAATGTCTCTGTTTAATTTTCTTCTGGAGATTATGCAAGCACAATGATTTTCTGATTAAAATGTGTTGAACTAAAACGCTTGAAGTTGAAACAAATCTTTCAGTTAGTGTTGGTGTTTATGACAAATTTTCAAACATGGAGACCATTTAGCTTGGTCTTTATTACTTTACAATACTAGCCCTCCGACTTATGCTGTTTATTATACCTACCTGGATGTGATTTCAAAACCTTTTTGCCATGTGTCCCACATCTGCAGCACAACACACCATAGCCCCATGTCAGGAAAGCACATGCTGAAATTGGAGCACACTTTACTTATTAGAATATGCTCAAGCACATGCTTTTATACTAATGTGTTTTGCTGAACTGACGTGATGAATAGTCTAACTGCAATGTCCCAAAACATCTGCTCTCAGGAGAATTAGGTCATGTAGACTCACAGAACTTGAGGAAAGGAAAAAATTAGAAATTCAGTCTAACCTATTACCCAGACTTTTTTATTTGCTTTAGAAGAACACAGAATAGGAAGGTATTTGCATGAGCAAAACATTCATAAAACTACTTTGCAGATATTTTGAGTTTGAAGGTTGTTGTTCAGATGACCGTGGTGTTACCTCCTGACCTAAGAGCCTTTGAAATAAAATCAAAATGATTTTGCATGAATTTGTCAGTGAATTGAGAGGATGGTATTTCCAAAAGAGCAACACCCAGCATTTGACCTTTTCAGCTGTACTGAAAACAGCAACCACATAGCGTTACCAGCTATTGAGAAACTAAGATGAACAAGCATGGAAACTAAGAATATTTCATTTTAAGAGGAGATAAGACACACCCCCTAAGAGATGGGACCAAATTGCCCAAGTGACCCTGAGAGCTAATCTTCAAGAACCTATTCAAAACTGAGATGAATGCACTGGGGATACGAAGTGCTTGGTCAGATGGAGATTTGGATATCCTCTCCTCCAATTCAACTGGTCACGTCTTCTTCATCGGAAGAAAGATCTCTTCAAAGCATAATTGCCAAAGATGTAGAATTTTATTTTCAGAATAGAATGAAAGACGTGTCTTTCACAAAAAGTCTCTTCCCTGAGTTTTTTCAAAAAGCTACTTTACTGCAAAATGCTGCATATTCTAAGAAATTTTAAAAAAAATTGTCTGATGTTATTTTTCATGTTCTGGAAAATTGCATGTTTTAAACTTTAATTAATTAACATTTTCATTGTCTTTTTAATGTAACCTAAATTAAACTTTTTGTTTAGGCCATTTTGATTTTCCATAAGAAATACTTCAAAACCTGTGTTCTGCAGAAAACACGTGAATCCTGGGTCTTCATTCAGACACAGGATGACAGCTGTACTTGTCAGTATTTCCTGGAGAACGAACTAGGGGTAAAACGCTTTCTTCTCTACAAGGAAGATGGTAATAAATGCTGTAACAGCAACTGAATATTAAGTAAATGTGAGAGTCCTGTAAAAACAGATGGTAAGGATTCGCCTCCTAATAAACAGAGAAGCTGTGAATTTGTGTCTTGAATTCAGTGTCCAGGAATAGGACCCATCAGGACAAGAGGGAATTACGATATCACCATTACAATTGCTGTGGCAAGCAGATGCACAGAAGAAAACTTGTTTCCATCAACTTTGGGAGAAGTCTCTCACCAGCGCAGAGGGCCAAATAGATAAGTTGCATATGAGAGGGAACAAGAGATTAAAAATGAAGATGAAGAATTAGTATAGGTTTAAAAAAAAAAGAATCTCTGAGTGCCTAATACGCTTTTCTAAATCACTGCTAGAGTCAAGCATTGGAGCCAAGTTGATGAAGCTTCAGTGATGTGCTGAAGTACTATGCAATTGCTGGGAGTCTCCTCACCTCACGGGTGCAGGGCAAAATGCATTTATAGAGATAATCCTGGCTGGGATGAGAGAGAAATGTCTTCTGGGAGCTTCTGTCAGAGTGATAAATAACAGAAATAATTTCTAAAATGAACGAAATTACCAATTTGGTGAATCAGTTACGTTCCAGATAAAGCAAGTCACTGCTCACTGTTTTATCTATGGTTTTAATTGCTGAACTATGGCATGTTTTCATGATGTCAGTGCTCCAATTGACAACTGCCTGATGCACCTCCTGACTCAACAGCTCCCAGATCCTCTCAAGCACTCTTTAGTGCAGATTTAGAGCTTTAATAGTGGAAATAAATCACAATAAAAGAAGCATTCACAGTTCTATTAGATCATACATCTTGAAACAAATAAAGTGGGCTGCATTTAAGGGATAAAACTTCATGGATCTGGGAAAGGTTTATAGAATCTCTGCATTGGAGCCCCTCCACTATGATGCTTCAGGCAAGAAGGTCTGTATGGCCTTGAGGTGTAGGAACAGAGAAAAAATAAGCTGACTAATGAGGCTGTATTACCTGTGTATATCAAAATCAGCTGTAGAGATCCTGAAAGGGGGAGGGAAGTTGAAAAGTTGGATGACATTCACAGAGAGACAAGAAAATGATTAGAAGATGTAATGCCTGACAAATTTGGCGGCCTTTTACAATACTGCCACCGACTTGGTGGACAAGGTCAGAGCAACAGATGTCATCTACTTGGACTTATGCAAAGCGTTTGACACTGTCCCGCACAACATCCTGGTATCAAAACTGATAAGTCATAGGTTTCATGGACGAACCACTCAGTGGATAAGGAACTGCCTGAATGGCTGCACTCAAAGGGTTGTGGTCAACTGCTCAATGTCCAAGCGGTGGCCAGTAATGAGTGGTGATCCTCAGGGGTCCATACTGGGACCAGTGCTATTTAACATCTTTGTCGGAGACATGGACAGTGGGAAAGAGTGCAGCCTCAGCAAATTTGCCAACGACACCAAGCTCTGTGGTGCAGTGGACACACTGGACGGAAAGGATGACACCCAGAGGGATCTGGACAGGCTGGAGAGGTGGGCTAGTGCAAATCGCATGAAGTTCAACCAAGCCAGGTGCAAGGTCCTGCACCTGGGACGTGGCCATCCCAAGAGCAAATTCATGTTGGGTAGAGAATGGCTGGAGAGCAGCCCTGAGGAGAAGGATTTGGGAGTGCTCATGGATGAGAAGTTCAGCATAAGCCAGCAGTGCACACTGGCAGCCCAGAAAGCCAACCCGATCTGCCTCAAGTGTGGCCAGCAGGTCGCAGGAGGTGATTCTACCCCTCTACTCTGCTCTTGTGACACCCCACCTGGAGTACTATGTCTAGCTCTGGAGTCCTCAGCACAGAAAGGACATGGAACTGTTGGAACAGGTCCAGCAGAGGGCCACAAAGATGATCAGAGGGATGGAGCACCTCTCCTATGAAGACTGGCTGAGGGAGCTGGACTTGTTCAACCTGGAGAAGAGAAGACTCCGGGGAGACCTTATTGCAGCCTTCCAGTATCTGAAGGGAGCCTACAGGGGAGCTGGAGAGGGTCTCTTTGTCAGGAAGTTTAGTGACAGGACAAGGCTTTAAATTAGAAGAGGGGAGATTTAGATTAGATCTAGAAAGAAATTCTTTACTGTGAAGGTGGTGAGGCACCGGAACAGGGAAGTTGTGGATGCCCCATCCCTGGAAGTGTTTAAGGCCAGGCTGGATGGCGCTTTGAGCAACCTGGTCTACTGGGAGGTGTTCCTGCCCAAGGCAGGGGGGTTGGAATTAGATCTTTGATGTCCCTTCCAACTCTAACCATTCTATGATTCTATGTAAAACATGTCCTCTGATGAAAGATTCAAAGAGCTTAATCAAGCTAGGTTATCAAAAATATGCCAGGAGATGACTTCTTCCCTGCCTGGCCATCTCCACCAGGATCAGAATCTGGGTTCTTTGGCCCAACAGATGAAAGTGCAACTAGACCAAATAACTGGAAGCTGAAAAGCTACTTTGATTCAGACATGAAATGAAGCTCAGTTTTTTCAAGTTGAGGGCAATTTATGGCTGGAAAGAACTTATCCAGTGTTTCACTGGCAATTTTTAAACGAGGACCGATAACTATCTAGAAGAGACCATACAGTTCAAATCAGAATAAGCTGATCTTGGCTGTGTAGAAGATCAAACCATAAGATTGCTATGGTGCCTTTTGAGCTAAGAAAATAAGAAAAAAAGTATCTCAGAAAAGAAAAGCTTTATTCTTAGGCAATGTGACTGTATGTAGAACTGGCTGAGTCAACTAGAGCTCGATAATGTACAGGAGCTGGACATTTACCTTAGACTACTTATCTGTTTTCCCTTTCTGGCCAGTCAGAAAGATGGCATCTGACTCGTTTCACACTCAAATAGGTCAGAGAAATTGTCCCATAAAAGTATTGCATTCACTGACCACAGATGGAGCATAACTGACTGATTTAAACAATCTATACTGCATTTAGATTATTTATTTTAAGTGAGATGAATGCTACTCTTTTTTCTCAAGATACTATATCAATGGAATTTTTAGATTGCACATTTTTTAGATTAATCTCTTTGAGACAAAGAGAAGGCTGTAATAATCAATGGAAGCACGAAGGTGCTTTCACTCCAGAGATAATGTTCTGAGGTATTATCAAATTTAAATCATACAAGATTTTTATAGCTTCTTCTGCTATTAAGTGACGTATCTTTCTACAGTGATTCTGGAATGTCTCATTAATTTCAGCAGAGCTGTACAATGTAGTTGGGGGAAAATTCTGTGCAAATATTTTAAATCAACTTTCTTGAGCACAGTCTTACTTTCTTTGTAAAGAACTGAGATTGTCTTCAGCGGAAGCTTTCCTTGAGAAAAAAATGCAGGATTTGGCCCTTAGCTATGCTGTAATTATTAAAAAGATTTTGGGTTTTTTCCTTTAGTATTGTTAAAAAAGCCTTAGATACATCACACATCCTGAACATATGCAGATCAGTGTGGACTAAATAATGAATTCCATAAATGTGGGCAACCTGGAACAAATCTTGTGACCAGTTTCAGAAAAAGGAAGATAAATAATAGATTAAATGGATCTGCGTTACTGCAAACTTTAACAGTGGTGTTACTTGAGCTCATTTTGAGAGTTCAAGCAATGCAACGATAGAGAAAAAGCCAAGGTTTGTTGGTCTATGTTCTTTGGAAAGGACATAAGCCTCCTTACTATCTTAATGTGTCTTGCATTCTGTCTGGGAAGAGGTGACCACGTTTGACATCCCTCAAAAACTGTCATAGCTTTCTTTTACTTTCTTTTTCTTCCTTCCTTCCTTCCTTCCCCACTCCCTCTCCCCCTGTTTTCTTTCTTTCCTTCTTTCTTTCTTTCTTTCTTTCTTTCTTTCTTTCTTTCTTTCTTTCTTTCTTTCTTTCTTTCTTTCTTTCTTTCTTTTTCTTTCACTTTAAGGTGATTGGCTTCTATCAGGACAGTGCTTGTCTAAATAAATGATGGTTACTACCACTTTTTGACTCTCATTGATTGCCTGTGGGAAAGGAATTCTTGGCTTGGGCCCATTTCCAAACGCAGAGATGCTAACAAGAGTTGATGGGAACAGTATAGAAGCCAATAACTACATGCATCTGGACACAGCACACTTTGTCACTGGTCTGTTTTCTTCCTACCAATGCTCTCCACACTGTCAATGTTAGGGCATTGGATTGCTGAAACACGGTGGTTTTGTTTTAAAAAAGGAATAAAATTACCTTCAAAAATTGTTCATAATTATTTATCTCTCTTGCCTGGACTGATATTGGGCAATACGCTTCACAGTTTGCACTGACTTCTTCAACTATAGCAGATCGGTCTGTATCCTCAGCCCTCGCTCTCTTAAAATCATGTATTTTTATCTTCTCTGTGACAGATTTCATGATAACTTCACTGGCATCTGATTTTCTCTCTCCATGTAGGCAGCTGGAGCACAAACCATGTCATATAATGAGCAAGGACCGTCTAAGGCCAGAACTGTACAGGAGCCAAAGCTTGCATAGCTTACTTAGGATCAGGATTTAAATATGACATGTATGCTTATACTTAGGGCTAACACAACCGTGCAGCTGGAAGAGGCAGGAGCAAGCCTGATGTCAAATAACATGTCTCACTGTGTGCTAAAGGAATTGATAGTTTTTCAAAAAAGTGAACTAGAAATTTTAAGTATTTATAAAACATCATTGTGGAAATGTAGATGGAGGTTCCACATTTAGGGTTGCAATCAATTTTGAACTGGAACAAGGATGCAACTGCTTTATTATGTGCAAATAATAGTGTGTTCACAACAAATTTCAGCACTTACTCTTTCAGTACATGATTCCTTTCCCTACTGTGTACAAATGAACTATTTAATGAATGAAAAAGTGAAGACTTCTTCAAAGAAACTTAGGGCCTTTTATCAGTAAGTTATTTATTTCCTGTGCAAGTTCATTGTTTAAACAGCATCATCTTATCAAATTCCTAGATAACTACATTCAGTGCAGTAACTATCTTTCAAAACAATATTCATCTTTTTTGTCCATTTTTAAGATTAAATTTTTCTTTTTCATGGGAGCTGAAGAAAAATGTTATCTTTTATAGAAAAGTAAAAATATTGGTTTGAAATGGTTTGAAATATTGGTTTGAAAAGGCAACGGGATCAGGCCACGGTGGCCCTTAGCAGATGCTTCTGTGGATCTCAGTCTTGAACCGGACCCTAGATTTATATGCCTTTTTAAGACTAAAAGCACCTAGATTTTTGAATTAAACATTAGCCTGGGTGGAATACTGGCATGGAAATACCCATTTTAGAAGTTGTGAGCATTGGGTCACTCTCCTACTAATCAAAGTAAGTGCTATCACTATGGACGTGAGGGAGAATCTAAGTACGACTTCTCTGTGACTGACCTACTTTGATTAGGAGCCTGCCTGGCCTCCCTGCCAGGTATCTTTTCAGAGACATCTTTTAATTATCTTCATATACCTGATCTACATGTTCCAATATGGAATTACTGGCACAGAGAAAGGATCTGTTTTCATGCTGGAAGGTTAATTTGTCTAACTTCAATTCACAATTATAGGAGTTTGCTTTGCCTTTTTTTGCAAGGTTAAAAAGCTGTCAGGTATTTATTCTATACCTATGTACCTGCTGCAAGGACTCAAGCCATCTCTCAGCCATGTCTCAATTGAAGTGAAAACCAGAATTTCTCAGATCTCCAGAAATTCCATGTCCTTGGAATGTGAAAATTAAATGAGCTCTTGCCATTTCTGTGTGCAGAAGTAAAATCATTGTCTTGTTTCTACATGCATCATATGTATTTTTTTCTTAAATAGATGTGGTAAGGATTATTTTGGATTTTTGCAGCAGTATCACAAGTGGGTGCTCCCAGTGACACACAGCACATTATGATGACACTGGATTTTGCTCAAGAGAAGCTCATGTGCTTATGTGACATTGCAGAGATGACAGAGTCTTCTGCTTTTGGTTCCTGAGACAACTCTTTTGCAACTGACTCAACTCTATCTTCATGACACTGCACCATTCTAGAAATCCCTGGGTTTAGGACACTTTTTTTTTCCTCCTCATGCAGGCACAATCTGTGTTCTTGATTCTCACAAACCATGTTTTCACTGTTGTTAAAACAGATTTCATTTGACTGATACCACTAACAAAGTGGTGCAGGTTACACTGACAGTGTGAGCAGCTATCTGTAGAGTTTGCTATTTTACCAGTCCCTATGTCACTTAAAACTGGTTGTGCAAATATTGTGGAGCTTCGAGAGAGTTAAACCTGAAGGTAATTTGGTCCCATCTAATTTGAGTAATCCTGGACATACTTTTAGCAGCAACGATGTTCCGTGGGAATGCTATGGCAACATCAAAACGTTGGCTGTCTAGCAGGCTTACTGCATCCTGTGCATGATCCGTGAATAAACAGAGGAATTTAGCTCCCAGAGTGTCAGTCTGGCACATTTCACAAGCACTACATTCACTTAAAAAAAAAAAAAAAAGAAAAAAGAAAAGTCAGCCAGTCATACAGAGAAAGTGCTATAGCGACTGAGTGATAAATTGCCTGCTGCTAACCCGTGTATATACTAACTCTAAGAAGCTAGGAATAAATCATGTGTGGGTTAATTCACAGGGGAAATATGCTTTCCTTCAGATTTTTTATTATTTTTGTCCTCCTCTGCTTTTCTTTTTTTCATACTTTTTTTTTTTTTGGGGTGGGGGAAGTTTTTGCATCTCCTTGTTATTCTCTGGACATATTAGTATGCTGCCTTTCAGTTAGATATGATCTCTGTCTGAACCAAAGGCTGCAAAGGCTGGAGAGATGGTCAGTGAAGTATGAGGTTTGTGCTAAAAAGCCCAAAAGGGATATTAGTCCGGGGTTCAATGCATAGAAACACATTCATATTCTTTCTAGTCTGCTGCAAATGAGAGTATAACACTGTGTTTGCACTTAGGTCTGTCATGCAGTGATTTCCAGTACCCCAAAGTGAATATAATCTTTACAGCTCCCTATTGTTCTCTTTTGCTGTGTATACCTTAAAAAGAATGCAAGGACATTTTTAGGATGATGTTTTTTTTTCAGACAACTAAAATGAATGAGATGGGAGTAGAGTAGAGCTTACTCCATTAACAGCAAGTGTTCAGGCTCCCTTGTCACAGGGTCTACACTCGGAGAGTTTCCCTCACTGAAGTGAGATGTTTTGGGAAGACTTCTAATCCTGACTGAAATTTCCAGGGGAACTTTCTTGTATATTGTTCTGATGGTCCTCGTTAATACGTTGTATCTATCTTCATTTTTTTCTTTTAGTTACTTGAGCTTGTAGAAACTCAGACTGTCATTATCTTGCCACATTTGTTTTGCTCTTTACTTCATGGATTTGAACATCAATCTTGAAGCTTTACTTTGGCAGGCATAGGTAGAATCCCCTGAACTGTACACACTGAAGCATGTTCAAAACTGATGGTATGTGACCTGACCTTACCTCAGAAGAGAAATCTTAGGGTTCACCAAAAATATGTTCATAAAAAATAGCAGCTTCAGAAACAGCCAAACAAAATTAGAAATAAAACAGCTGTTAGGAAGGTTTAGGAAAGAAATACATAACAAAAGGGAAAATATCCTGTTGCTGCTGAGTAAGTTAGATTAGCAGGCAGGGGCTACTCTTCAAAGAGACAGCTAAAGGGGGACAGGTTGGAGGTCTCCAAAATCCTTGACAGTGTGGAAAAAAAATGGACAGACACTGTTTACTTTCACTTTCAAACCATGAATGATAGTTTAGAAACTCATATGAACTAGGTTCAAAACCAAACAAAGGAGGCAACTCATCATGCAACAGGCAGTAGATGAGTGAATCTCCTTGCCAAAGAAAATGCAAGAAGTTGCAGATGTAAGTTTACGGGGTTTCAGAGAAAAGGGGACAAGTAATCTTAGCCCAGTGTGGAGGTAAGAGGCTGACGGCACCCTCTGCCAAATCCAGTGTCTCCATTATTATGTTTAATCCCTTCCTCATTCTTATGGTTCTTCTTTAAAGGAGAGCTGAACTCAAACAGAAAACAACTGAATTCAATATCCTGTCTGACAACCTTATTTATTTACTTTCTTTTTGGTTCTGCCCTTCAGTTAAAACCTCTGGATAAAAGTTGACATCTAAAACTAATGTTACGATAGAAACAACATAATGATCATGAATGCCAAATGTCTGCATTAGAACAAACTGACATTCATTATAAAGTGTCTTAAAGATTAATGAAGCTTAAGGGAAAAATCTGAAACATTTAAAACTGGTTAAAAAGAGTACCTTATATATACAAATGTAGCCTATGTTCAGCACGTCACAGACACAACACGCTCACCAGGGAAAGTTGTGGGGTTTTTGAACAAAAAAATGAAAACTCAACTCTGCACAAGGTTAAAGATTGTATTTTAATCACAGACTGAAACATCATGATTTACAAAACTGATGGTTTAAAACCAACAACTACATCTTTCTGTGGGAATACTCCCCCCACACCCTAGCAGATTAGGGATTCAAGTGAAGAACAGAGCTGTTCATGTTTGCCTTTGGGATTTAACAGTGATTTCCAGGTTGATGACTGATGCTGCAAGAATTCACCTACGATGCTTGTCAATACATTTCATTTACGCAGCCGGAAGTAGCTTCTTCTAGGGAACTCTGCTGGATTCATCAGAAATCCCAACCATCTTGCAGCTTTCTGTCCAGAGCCTTCTCTGTAGCTCCTCATCGTATGCTATGTCAGCTGATTTTGTCCTTGTCTCATTGTAAAGGTAGCAGCCTCCAGCTCCTTCCATCTCAGGTGATACTGCTGCATAGATGCTTGTTGAGGCTCCTTCCTCTGGAGTCTGCAGAAACAAAAAAAAAAACCAACAAATTAAGTAAGGCGGGTACAACAGAAGAATTAAATCACACTGTAGGACCTTAACAGTGACAATCGGCTTTCCTAGTTTTGCATCACATTTATGGTCCTTATGCAAACTTCAAGCTGCCAATGATAAGAATGCTGCCTACCGAAGTGCCATTTTTCCATCCATCAAAATAACTGTGTTATTTCGAGATACCTTAAAGGCACAGCACAGCTATATGGAAAACTCTGGTCCATTATTTCAAAAGCTAGTCAGATGGAGCATACAAAATAATTTATTTAGTTTTCACAGTTAGAGCTAATAAACCCCAAAGCAAACACTAATATTAAAATCCTAGATTAATTATTCATTTTTCAAGGATGAGAGAGTCCATACTCCACTTTATGAAGATGAAAGCTATGTTGTATGTGCAATGTGTTCATTGTAATAACAATATGACATGGGGATCATGGAAACCATGATGGCAAATTAAGGTCCCACCGTTCAACCTAAGCGGGCAGGTAAACTAGGGAATTACATCTTACATGGAGCAGAGTTAACAGACTTCTGCAGTGTCATAAAGCACAATTTTGAAAGATCTATATTTGATATACCATGAGTATTAAATAAAAATTAGTAAGTGAAGAGCTTAGCATGATAACTCCTTTCATCCTGAGGATATGCAAAACATTCCCATTTTGCATTCAGAAGGATCGCACAGCTATCACGGAAATTATTTCAATGGCTTTTTTTTTTTCTTTCCATTGAAGGGCATATTTAAAACACAATATTTGATATGTTTTGTCTTTATCAGTGATATAATTATGATTAATAACAATATGCCATTCTACAATCCTTTCAGTCATTCTCAGAGTCATTAACAGTACCAATGCTGCTCATACTTTTGCCTGCTGCACCTGACAGGATGCCTTTTCCTGAAGAACTCACTTGATGAATGAGACAGTATTAAATAGATTACTCAGTGCCTAATTAAAAATATATATATAAATCTAAGTCATTTGAAGCTTTTTGTGAAAAGGTTCTGATATTTTAAAAAGAAACAGCTCCTCTGTTTTCTCATTGTGCAATAAATACAATGCAACTTAATAGAAGTAATTCATTTATCTGATGCATCTGGCAGTTGGTCTCATTTGCCAATAAGCTAGAGCCATGTCACATGATCGCACAGTAAGACAAGGTTACCCAAACCACAACATCTCTAGCTGCTGCCAGGGCAGAGCACCCTCAGTATCTGTGAGGGAAACACATTCCCCGTGTGACCACAAGCACACTCCCCCAAAAGTAAATTGCTGAAGAAGAAATGTGCCCTGCTGAGCTACTTCCATGCACAGAACTCCAATGGTTCCATGCCAAGCCCTTCATCAAAGGTGTTTAAGTTGAAGGAAAAAAATACGCATGTAAATAGTTGCAAAGAGGGGTAATACCACTAATATGTTCCTTCAATGACTGCAAAATAGACAGCTTTTACTACTGGTTTTACTACTGGTTACCACAGAAAAAGAGCATGTCCTGTTTCAAATGCCACCTAATGAAATAAGATGAAAACTCAGCTATCCAACAGGCTATTCTTGCAGCAAAATATGTCAGTACATTAAGAATATGACTACGAGATACTCTCTAGAAACACTTAAGAAGTGCTTATTTACCTTAGTCTAGTATTCTTCTACTTCTTCTTCACGCTTCTTTATCTTATGGATAGATTATATAAACAACATAAAGCTATGTGCATACATAATTCTTTCCAGGAACTGGTTGACTCCAAAAAGTTGGAGTCCCCGTGCTCACACAGTGGCTGCTATCAAGACCAGCTATGATGTAAGATAAACTATCTTAATACTGTAAAGTAGCAGAACAATGATGAATAGGAGCATTCATATTTTGTAGAATTTATGCTGGATGACAGAGAGAAAACAAAAGTTTTTAAGATACTGCTGTGCTTTACTTAAGAAATTAGTGACACAGATAAACCATTACTTCATGTGTTGGTTCAGTGAACAGCTCACCAGCACAAACGAAAAGTTTAAATATCAATATCAATGACTCCTAAATCTTAAGTAAAATTCCTTTAAATAATTGTCTATAGGTGGAATTTGTGTGATTACATTCTTATCAGCAGGGCTCTCTACAGCCTCAGGGACTGGTCTGTAAGGATCTTCCCACAGCATCAGAAATACCACGAGCCTTTGCTAATTCGATGGGAAGGTTCTCCCAGGATATGCAGGATCTATCAATTTTTTTATTTTTTCATGGCATGTCCCCACCGGAGAAGATCTATTCAAACTAGAATCAAATATGTTCAATAAAGGCTATGTATGAGTTGAAAGGCAGTTGTTGGTTTTATTCAGGCAGCCTTAGTAGGCCTTTACCAAAGCATTTTATATAGCAAATTGTTTCCTATCTTCCATACAAAGAAAATACTGAGCACGCTCAAACAATAATAAATATGCTTACATGGCCACACTGTGATCAGTCTACAAGCACAGCGACATCCTCACCACCCATTAAGGTCAGCTTGTGAAACTTTTCACAAGATTTGTTTTTCATCCTGCCCACTGTATCCAGTGTGATGAGTAGAAGGCTCTTTGCAAAATTCCTATTTAGTTTCTATCACCTGTTGCTAAAAGCAATTACCTAAACACATAAAGAAAAAAAATACTATAATACATTAAGCAATTAGTGTATAACAATTTAACTTAAAGGAAAACAATTTTTCCAGTGCAACGGGGAGCAGAACTGCATATGCACGATTAATTAATTGTCTTATCCTATCTTCTGAGTGCTTAATTAATGCTGAAAGGTTTAGTGTTCCCTTACTTGGGGATCTCTTCATTGTTTTGGCATGTTTTCTGTTTTAATGAATGTAAAAAGAAAGAAGACTTCACCAGAAGTCCCCTGGCCTTCCAGCTGGGTAGATGAACTACCTGCTTAGAGAGGCTGGAAGAAAAACACATACTACAATTCCACCTCTGAATCATATCCATGCCTACCATGGAAGCACTGTACATCCACTTGCCCACACACAGTCAAGACTTTCCCCCAAAATGTTAGACCTACAGCACAGGCATAAATCAACTGCAACAAACGCAGATGCATACACACACATCCTGCCTATATACCCGCACCTGAAGAGCTCTTGGGAAGGAAGAAGCTGGTAGCAGGTTGCAACCACTGGAGCAATTCTGGAGTATCTGGAAAGGGAGCATGATGACTTGTTCTAGCTCACTCCTGGTTGCCAGCTTTCCTGAGAGACCAATAGCTCTTATTTCACCACATGCAGCCCATAAAAAATAAGAAGGAATCATAAAGCCCTTGTAAAAGAAAACGACCACAAGCAGGAGACCACTGTGGAAGCAACACGTGGCCCATCCTTTGATGCTGGCAGCCTTCTAGGAAGGAGAGCACCTGATAATAGTCCAGATAAATCACCAGCCACTGGTCACATACCTTGGTCTATAAAACCCAAGATGTTTGTCATGATGCTCTATTCAAACAGGACAAAGTTCCCATCTTTGGGACTCTGAAGTATTATACCAAAAGCCGCAAGTAGACAAGGGAGTAATAAAAAGTATCATTCAAATCACAGGGGAAGATGCCCTACACATTGCCAGAATTAAAAAAACAAACAAACAAACAAACAAACAAAACCAACAAAAACCCAAACCAAAACAAAAAACACCCCAAACACTAAAAAGTTACAGAATAATATACATATATATAGGATCAATAGCATCTTGTTCATGAATTGGCTGGACTTGTCCTAAAACAAGGGGGATTCCTATAAATTGCACGACACTTCTTCACTCTTCAATTAACAAATTATTTGTGCTGAACATTTTTTAAATTGGATTTTCATTTACAAATTATTATATTGTTAGTATCCAAGCAACTGTAATAAATACCTTTGTCATATTGAAGTAAAACTGATTTCTGCTTAACTTTTTCCTAATGAAATTCTGCATCTGCTGTTCCTTTTGCTTGTTATTGACCTCAACTTTCACTTTTACTTTCTTCTGCAATTAACTATTTGCTTTCAGTATCCCTTCAACAGTAAATAAACGTCTGACTGAAATTCCATATCTTTGTATTGCTCATTACACAGTGAGGCTGAGGAAGAGTAAGAGACAAGATTGCACGCGGCCAGCTTATTTAAGCAGAATGCAGTCTGTATACATAAAGTGCCAATATTTTGGGACTATCTATTCCCAAAGAAAAAGGGTGGTCTTTTACAGAAACTTGGATATTTCTTTTTTTAAATATTCATCAAGTAGTCATCAACATTGAATAATTTTCCCTCAGCATCAAATAGCATATTCTGATGTATGAAAACTGGGACATACACTAAGAGGGTTTGTGGTTTAGATTTGTTTATTTAAGATTTGCCAGTTAACACATTTTGATTAATGCATTTTTAAGTGCCATATAATCTTGTACTAGGCACTAGTGCTCACAAAACGTGTTAGCTGATGACACTCAGTCCCTACAGCCATGTTTCCATGAAATGTCACATCTTGTCCATTTATCTACAACAGGTGCAACAGCTTAATTCTTTGGAAATTGTTCGTCTGCATCAGTTATGCATGTTGGCTTGATGGTGCTTCCCTTGTTAAACCATGTACTTGTCCAGATCCAATCCACACGAAGTCACAGCTCACAGTCCTGGGCAGACAGTATGGTATGTCCATTGGAAACCAGAGAAAACTGGACAGAAAACTGGGCAGTAAGCAAACTTCCTCCTCCTCCACTAAACAAAAAATTCCTTTTCCATTTATTTTGCAAGTATCATTTTCAGTAAGTACCAGCAAACAGTGAAAGCCTTGCTATGCGTCTCAAACACAATGAAGAACCATTTGAATGGATGGTGTGAATATTACTTCAAATTGTATTGGTTGGCAGAGTTGGCCATGTAGTTAAAAAAAGCATTCGTGATACAATGCTTGCTATCAGAGGAGTTCTTACTCTCAAATAGCTTCACACACTGCTCCCTCATCCCAGTCAATCAGCTGATTGTACTTGGCTTGTATTTTATGACTTAAGGATGCTGCCATCTTGAGAGACAGTAGGAAAGTAGGTTGGGCAAGGAGGACAGAGACCAGAAAGCAGCTAGCAAACTCAATGACCAACACTGCAGTTGCATTTTGAGGGACAGGAATGAGAGGCCAAATGGGCATATGTGCATCTAGGACTGCCTGGCATGCTATCAAATGGCTTAAAGGGTGCTTTCAGGGTGCTTTGTGGCTCGAGGGTTCAGGGTGTTTGGCCTGTGTCCTTGCTTTTTTAAATGGGTGAATTTGCATCAGGCCATTCCTGGCTCAGGTAATAGGGATACATGTCTCAGGCTACTGACACCTTTCCCAGGTTCTAGCCAGGAAAACATAGGAAGCACTGAACAGATCATTAGGGTATTCAGGGTACTTGGGCACTTTTGCCAGCATTCCTTTAATTTTCTGAACATTCATTAGTCTTTTTTTTTGTTGTTGTTTTTTTTTTTTTAATGTTAATATTCTATTGACTGCTGCTGGATTGAAAAACTCTGTATATACAGAGCTTTCTGCCTTTTCTGTCTTTCTCCAGGAAAGACAATGATCATTTGGGATCCCCGAACAGTACTATGGGTATGCACAGTGGAGCTTAGCAACAAGAAGGACAACATGATATTACTGTTACTTGGTATAGCAAAGTGTTTCATCTACTCATTGGCAGTTAATGGAGGGGTGACACCCAGTCACCCTTAATGCACTGCTTGACTCCCAAGAGCAAAGGCAAGCATGAAGCCACCACAACATGGACTCATTTGAAAACTGTCAGAAATGGAGTAGCTGGGATTACATTCCCATGCATATTAAAACAAACAATCTTGTGAGAAATATATTACCTGTATTCCAGGGAAAAGTGATTACTGTGATCTGTGAACTACCGAGTCATTTCAAAACCTGGTTACTTTACGGGCGCAAGACTTCGAGGTGAAATAACAACGGCTGCTCTAGTGTCGCAGCCTCCTGGTGAAGACATGGGCTACGTGCGCTCAACACTTGATGTGTGACTTCTGCACTGTCTAGACCTCCTATCGTGATCGCTGCTTTGAAAATTTCAGCCAAAACGTAGTCAGTTGAAACACTGAGTACGAAAATAAAGGCTAGAAAGGAAACTATGACGCAAGTGTAAGGATGTGTTCAACAGCCTTTGATCAATAAGGCTGTAACAGCTGACTGTAAGTCCTGGTGAGAGTGGCGGCCACGACCAACTGTCAGATCCCTAGGAAGTCAAAGCTGCCAGAGAGGTCTGGCTGCACAGCTTTTCAGACATCTCTGCCTTCACTCAAAAGCCCTGGTTTCCACCTGCATTCTCTCTTTCCTCCTGTTCTTTCCTGTGTAGCTCACTATTATTCTTTTTCTATCCAATTTCTGCCTTGATTATGGACCAGAAAGGGATAGAGATGTTTTATTGAATATACAGATCTCCCTAGAGACCCAGTCAGCACCATCAAATTAATTTCTCTTCAATCTCCAACTCACGGCAAAGAGAATTCTTTAATAAATCACTCCATAATAAAATTCTTTAGATTTCATCTTTAAAAGAGACAGCAGCTACAAAAAGAAATGGCTGAGTTAAAATGTGAAGCCTCTCTCCTGACAATGTTGTGGCTACAGAGAAATCATTTCTGAATCAAAGATATGAATATATAATAAAAGATGAAACACTGATGAATTAAAAACACAAGGCAATTTTCAAACCAAAACAATACCAAAATGTTGAAGGAAGGGAGCTTTTATAATATGAATAATTCATGCCTATTCTGGGAAAAAGAGAAGTGTTTTCCCTGAGCATCCTAGCACAAGAAGCTGTAAAGAACAGAAGCAGAGATAGCTGGCAAACGGACACAAAGAGTATCAAATCCTGAATCTCTCCTTCCCTTTATATTGAAAGCACTTTTTATGGAAAGATCTTTCAAGAAAATCCAGGTAGTCAGAGAGCCTGGGAAGCCCCACCTCATCTTCACATCAGGCCCTGCATGGGTGGCGGGGAAGCCTGTAGACAGAGTTCCATGAAAGAAAGGAACTATCCACAAAAGACTGTCAGGATCAGCCTGTTGCTCAGGGAGCCCAAGAAGCAGGCAGGGCACTCAGGCTTGAAAGCCTGATTTCTCATGAATCTTTTGATGGAGTCAACAGTGGAAGTTTTCACTTTGTTTTGTGCCAGAGCGATGCCTTCTGAGAAATCTGTTTTGCTGGAAAATAGCCAAGCAGCTCTACTCTGTAGCCCTGGGGTGGCTTTTCTGTCAGACTCACAACATGAGCAAAAGTTTACCAAGGATGACAGTGGCTGTGGCTCTGAGCCCTCCTCTTCCAAAGCAACTGCTTCAGAGAAAGCAGGACATCAGGGGTCATCTCAAATAGCATCAGATGTCTATGTTATCAAGCAGCTGAATGAAGCACCAGTTGGCTGGCAGCTTTCTGGGCCACACTGAAGAGATCTCCATTGTCTTCAAATAGCAGCTTTAACAGTGAACTCACTTGCAGATAACACAAAACTAAATGTACGTGTCTTAATTTCAAATTGAGTCTCTCTCACTTAGAAATGCAATATAACCTCAGTGATTTGAGCAGGAGTGTTTGTGGGTTCATGCTTTGCCATTTCTAAGCTGTTAAATATGGAAGAGTAGAAGAGCAATGTTTAGTTTGAAGTAATTTTCCAAATGGAAACAAGAATCCAGTTCTACTTGACTGAATTTGCGCAGGGAATTGAAACTTTGGGTCAAAGTCATTAATCATAACTGAGTCTTTTGTTCATTTTGTCAAGTGCATGGGGGAAGATTACTTCGCCTGAAGGTTGATCCCTAAGCTTGCTTTGCAGCAGACAGCGATGTCTTCAAAGTCAGAACTGAGATACCACTGCAGCCACTCAAATTACATTACACTTGTTACCTCACTCAGTTCAGTAATAGTATGCAAAATTTGACAGATAGGAGCCTGCTGCCCCAGACATTGCATAAACATCCAGCCAGAGACTGTCACTTGCTGGAAGAACATCCAGTCTCTAGGAAACAAGGCAGGCAAATAACAGGAGGAGAGAGACGAGAGAGTACACGCACTTCACAAAATGCTGGAGCCTCTTCTAGGAGCAGGGCACACTGTCTGGTTAACCAGGAGATATCCTGCCTCTACCTAGTGCTGAGGATTCCCAACTGAAATTGCTCAGAATTGTCCCGGGTCTCTTCACATGATCCGTGATTTTCTGCAACACCTCAAACACAGATGGGCAGGTGATTTACTGAAGCAAATGGACAGGGCAGGAGAAGCGATGAGGAAAGAATGAGCCTCCTAAATCTTAATCCTGATGCCTTGCGCACTAGGCTGTTACTCTTTTTCTGTGTTTGTGAAAGAAAATACACAATTTATTTGTTTACTACCAGCTCTATGGCCATAATTACAGTATCATGTGAGCAATTCAATATAATCTTCTTCATTCCGAGATGCAGCCTGATCTGTCATTAAGTAAGAATACTTAATTACAACTTAGTATTCATGCTAGATATATGCTAAGGAACCATCCGGTTATTTTTATTAGCTATGCAAGGCTTTAATCCTACTGAGTTTTGAACTATTACTATCTGAGAAACATGAATAAAACCATAAGACTACTTCTCCTTCCAACAAAGCTCTTCTAGAGGCAACCTCTTTGATAGGTAGTGGCTGGAAAATATGCATCATTTAATAATATATGTGTAGTTTTTCAGTTGAAAACACAATTTAAATATGAATCAAAACGTGAATGAATCATAATTAAAGAGAACTTAAAACAACAAACAACCATGAAAGCTTTAGAGCTTTCATTCTCTATGCGTTATCTTATACCAGTACATGGGTTGTCTTTAGTTTGCTGACTTCTTTCAGACTGTGAGATGTTGGCAAGCAAAAGGAAACAACCCAGGAAAGCACACAGGAGTGTTCACCTTTGAAATGGTAGCTGCATTTTTACCAACTCCAGAGAGCAAGAGACACAGCAAGGCTCTAAATACTGAAAAGGATGTTCCTGAGTCCATATACTGCTGGACAATTTATTTTATTACCTGCCTGCTCAGGCAAAGTAAAATGTCCTTGCCGGTCTTTGCTGAAGACACAAGACTTCAGGCATAAGATATATGGTGACTTCTGACTTGTAGTCCTCTACCATCATCTCTACTCTTTCAACAGTTTAGCATTTGACAAGTCCCTTTGCTCATATATCTTGTTTTCCCTTCTCAGAAAATGGAAACTGACATATCTTCAACTTCACAACTTTCTTATAAGGATTGTTAAGTTTTTTTTTTTAAGTGCTTAGAAGCAGTTAGGATGGGCATGGAACTCCTAAATATTTAAAAGATAACCACAATATAGCAAACCTTTACAAACTACAAAGAGATCAAACAAGCCCAAAGACTGTACAGAGCATAGACAAAATGAAATAACCCAAAATTACACAGGCCGGCAGCGATTTCACAGCTCTTTCTGTTTAAATTGCTACAACCCCCTTTTTGCACCCCAGACAGCAGCAGGGCTATTTCCACCCATGGGCTCAGCTGGGTGGTGGGGCTGGGAGCGGCTGGCTACCAGCCCAGGGTTCTCACCTGCCCGCTGGAGGCACTTGCTGAAACCAGACGGCTCCAGTGAGAAGGTGCAAAAACCCTTCCTGGATCGCCAGGTAAGGTCAGCAGAGGACATTTCTCCTCCAGGACTCAGGCAGGCCATGTGCCTGCTCTACCAAAGGCTGAGACTTGAAATAGTAAAGCACACAAGCTAACCCAAAATTACAACAGGGTGCTACATCTCTGAATGAAAATACGCATGGGAAGACGGGAGAGATGAAAGCAAAGACACACTTTCTCCCAAATTTCTCATGTCTAGGTTGCAGCAGTCTGCTAAGTGGGCTGCAACATGTTCCAGTGATGGGTTGGAGGAGCGCCTGTACAGCCCTGCACCTGGAGCCACTGAGGTGGCCAGTTCAACAGCAGACCTGTCTGCTCAACACAAAAGTCTTGTGTAGAAAAAAGAGACACCACCTCACAGCGCTTATCCTCACCTTGGGGCTCAGCCTTTGTCTCCTTTTCCCTCTCGCTGACTCCAAGCCTTTCTGCAGGAATAAAAGGTGATGATCCTGCAGAGGCTGCACTGGCTGGAAGGCAGAAGCTTCGAGCAGACCGCTAAATACCATTTAGCACTGTCCATGCCCCAGCTGGCCTGCGTTTCTGTTTTCTAGTTATTTTGTTTAAACTATAGTTTTACAATATTCCCCAAAAGGAGAGGAGAAGTGGATAAAAGTGGTGGGAAGGGGAGGAATCTTACTCTGCAAATTTATGTTTCTTATTACTCCAGTTGCTAGCAATTTCAGCATTTAATCTGGAGTAAGAAACCAGAAAGTTATAAACATGTGGGTTAATTTAGGTCTGCCCAAAGATGGAAAGCAAGAAGAGTAGATGGATTTTCTGCAGTTATTTTAGTGAAAAAAAAAAGAGTAATAGGTGACAGCAGCTCAGATTTTCTAATCCCATCTTTCTGACAGATACAGTAAACAGAATTAGTTCAAGTCAGTAATTACAGATTACACATCCTTGGTTTTGATGAGAAAAAATGTAACCAATAGGTTTGTTATGTATGTTCAAGTAATAAGACCCCTTAAAAAATGATAGTTTGCTTCATTTTAATTAGACTCATATTTAGTTTGAAGCAGCTTGCAAAAAAAATAAAGAAAAAAATTAGCCACCTTGTAAACAAAACTGCCGGTTGCCATTTTATATCACAACGTAGTGTTAAAGTCATGAAATCATAGATAGATTCTGAAACCATATGATTGTGGAGCTGTCTACAAACCTTAGCCTCTTGATTACCCAAGAGAAGTACTAAATTTAAAGGCAAAGGGCATATTCAGTTGCAAATTGACATGTCGGAATGCTTACTAACCCACCAGAATCAACTTGGTTTTAACAAAATAGCTAAAAATGCAAATGAAAAGGAGGACTGAATCTTATTATTCAAATCAAGTTTTTTGTTGAGCAGACTGAAAGTGAGTTTAAGCTCCGTAACTTAAATCCCTTTGTTTAAATACATCAACCCCAAGGCTCTTTACTGTATGCCAAGGAACCTATCGATGGCTTCAATTCAGAAGAGCCCCAAAGAACATGTATAACTTTAGACAGGCAAATACTGCCATTGATTTCAATGAGATTAGTCATGTTTCTAAAATTATGTGAGACAAGATCTGAGACATCATATCTGTTACTGCAGAACTCATTATAGAGAGCAGCACGCAAACTCTCAGCCATACAAAAGGTTTCCCACATCTGAAACAGAAGCAAAAAAACTTCCATCTTGAAAACAATTACTTGTGAGCTTAAACCCATCACATTTAATCAGCTAAATGGTCTGAAAGAAGGGCAGGTTGGTATTCGTAGTGCAGATGAGGATGTTATCTTGGGGACAGGTGACAACATTATTCATTTGCAAGAGGGCAGAGAGAGAAAAACAGAGATGGCAGTTGTTGCCAGTGGATCGGATACAGGAAAGCAGGGAAGTGGGGGGATGTACTGCAAATTGTTAAGTACTCGTAAGTAGCAAGACCCAAACTTACTATCGACTAAATTTGTTAATTTTAATACCCAGTCTTATGCCTAAGGTGCTTTGTAAACCTAGCTCCAAGTAGGTGGGGCTATTAATTTGTGAAAAGCACCTCCCCTGCAAATTCCAGGACTGGATTTGGTTACAGATGTGGTCTTTCCCGTGTTCTTCTTTCCTTTGCCGGATAACCGAAGTCACAGCAGAAGTGTCACGTTGCTGTGCAGGTGACATGGTATGCCCTAGTCCTTTGTGAACAACTAAACAGACTGTCCTGACTCGTGTCTCAGGAAGCTCCAAAAGTGAGATTTTTAGGTAATTCTCATTACCTGAATGAGGACAATGAAAAACTGAAAAGGAGAAAAACATTTATTCCCATCCAAACCTAAAGTCTTTCCCAAGGCTGCTACTGGGGAAAAAATAAAAAACAAAACAAAACAAAATAAAACCAAAAAGCAAGTAGTGGGGCAAGAATCTTAAAAAAAAAATAATCTTCATTCTCCTTTTATTTCATTCTCAGATAGGTCCTGTCTCTGCAGAGTTTCTGAAACTGTAGTGTTTAAGGGCATAGGTAGACCCAGAGACTTATCCTTGCAGAATTAGCAATAGACAAAATGATGCAGGGTGAATTAACCTTTTCTTTTTATTAAATGCCCCAGGAAAGTTTCTGTTGTGCTCGTATTCATAGGGCTTTTTGACTAAAAGGTTAGAGCAGTTGTTTAGAATGGGAAACAAATACTGTGAGATTTTACAGTTCGATAACTATATGTTACAGACTCATCTGGTGCTGAAATAATTTGCTTTGTTTAGGGAGCCCATATTGAACTGCGCTCTTTGGTAATGCCATTTTGCTGCACACGTCCGTTTGCCTTGAAAGTCCAATCAATGAGCCGTCCCCACTCACTCACTCGTGGTGATACACTGCGAACAGCGATGCTCCAGCTGATTAAACTTCTGCTTCCCGGGAAAAATTCCACTTGAATTAATGCAGAACTGTGCTGTGGTTTTAGTAACTGCTTTTAACTCGTAAAAACACCGGCTGAGGTCTGCGCAGGGGCTTGAATGCCAGCACAGACCGCTCGTCCCAGCCCTCCCCTGCTGCCTCTCCTGCCTGCCCAGCAGCTTGCTTAGAATTCTGCTCTTCACCTGCAAGTCTGCACAGCTCTGCAGCAGTCTATTGTTATTTAATACGTACTTCACAGCGGAATTGAATTGTTCCAATCAAGATTACGGCTCCGTTTCTCTAGGTGGTATGCAAAGCAGGTCTGCAGTCTACTAAACTTTTACCTATTTCTCTGCCTGCCCTGTCATCCTGCCCCATGACAGGGTAGTCCCAGCTCTTCTCCACTCCCTCTTCCCCCTCCTAAATGCCTCTTGCCAGGCCCTCACCACAACCTTCTACATCAGCATGCCAGGCACTTGTCCCCCTTGGGTCATATACCTTTTTGCAGCCCACATGCCATGTGGCGAAGGGTCTCCTCAGGGGCTCAGGGTAATAGGTCTACTAGTACAGCACGACTCCTGCCCTCCTTGGATCACCCATCTGTGTCAGCAAGCCCCTTCAAAAACCAAAAAGGGGTTGAGAGCAGCCTTCAAAGCTTGAGCTTTTGGGGCAGACAGCTATCAGTGTCTCTGGAGCAAACAAAGGAGCAACCCCAAGCCTTTTGATAGTAGAGAAAGAAGAGGGAAATACTAGATGAAACCTGGTCAGTACATTGACCCAGCCAGATCTGAGAAGACAGGAGAAATGGTGGGTCCATATGTAGTATCAACCCCTTAGAGCAGGAAAGAAAACAAAGTTCCTCGTGCAGCAAAGTCACAGGGGACATCAAAACGGTGGTGTGACAGTGTGTTGCATCACCAGATGCGCAGGGCTTCGGGGAAGGAGTGTGAGCGGGGCAGGTCTCAGAGCACAGAGATCACCTGCATCAGCCAGGATCCCTGAGGCTCCTTGGCCCTTCCCAGGGCATTGGCCACTTCTGCAGCTGGAGGGACAAGCTGGAAAGCCCACTTTGCTCTGCTGCACTCATGCGGCTAGTTTTTAGTCCCTGAGCTCTGTAAGGGAGCCACAATCAAGAAGCAAGAGTTTCCCAAGCAGCACACTTTTTATATAAAAAATAGTCTCAACATTTGTTTTTTACCAATTATATAAACTCCTCAGTGACCAAAACATATCTGACCTTTACTTTTAAATCTGTGCTCAATAAAAGAGGATTACAATTGTTTGTGAACTTTCCAAAGTCTGTAACATGGCTTGGGGAAAAAAACCCTTAATTTATATTTGTCTAATCCCTAATAGCTCCTGACAGTCTGTGGAACAAATAGTTTTAATTATTTTCTCCTTGCTGAATCTCAGGTCTCATCATTTCATCAAAAAATAGCACATTACCGACAATTGGGATTAAAAGGAGAGTCATACAGTAGGAAAAACAGGAAATTACATTAGCACCAAACAGTGACAAATGTCCTTCTTATTGCAGCCCTGTCCTGAGACAGCAGAACATTTACAACTCACCCCTATAAAACCCAAAGAAACTAAACGCAACAAACGAAGCAAAAAAAAATCCCTTTGGACTTTTTTCATTTATCCTGAGATTTAGAGCAGTTGAAATGTCAATGCGGTCTTTGCAATAAAAAAATTATTCTGAAGTTTTTTTTCAGTTATAAATGAACAATGCACAGATCTCACACACTGGTGTAAAATAGTTTCTTCTACTGGAACTACTGATGCATGAAAACAACTACAGAGCTAATCAATAGGTAACGACTATATTGCAGGAGTAATGCTCTGCTCAGAAGAAAAAAATGGCTGCAATTCACAAACAGTTATTGACACCATGAAGCACAAGCGATTTGCACAATTTTAAAATTTCTTTAGCAATATTTGCCTTTGTTCCTTTATCTCAGTGTAATTTTTCCTGCCTGTAACACTGTGAATGTATTAAAGGTTAGGGTGAATATATTAAAGACACCAGAATAAAAGGAAGAAGCCAGACATCTGATGGATAAGTCTAACAGCCAGCAGTGGCATGACTATTACTGTGTAATCGCATCGTAGCCATGGGACTCTGTGCAAAGCTCTTTCCTACATAAGACATTGTCAGTCACAAAATGATCAACCCCTCACCTCTCATGGGCCCAGTAGAACCTTGTGAACTTCCCTGTGGGACTTCAAATTTTTAAAGTCTTTACAGTTTCTTTTTTGGTATGCAATGGGTTTAACGCTTAGAGGAACTGGAAGTACATGAGGTGGCTGGAGCTGGACGTGGTGTGCTTCAATCCTCACTGAAATCTCCCAGGGAGACAGATTTATTACTGGGTCCTAAATTAAACCAATAACTTCCCAGTGGTCTAATTCTCTAAATATAGCCCTTTGCCTTGTTTTTATCGCCATCTCTGTGTAGAGCAAGGGAAGAGCATGAACGTGTCAAAGGCATAAACCTGAATTCTCTGTTAACACAGGGGAGAGAATAACCCATCTGTTCTTCAGTTCTGTAAACAAATACCCCAGATGTACAAGGCTCTCACCTTTTTCTTTTTGAGCCACATGTGGCTTGAGACATGGCTGGTTTATAGCCTGAAATGTTTTACCTTTACTTTAGGTTTTTAACTGCAAATCAGCCTGCTTACCCCGGAACAAATACCTGGCCTTTGCTTAGAAAACAAATAGCCAACTTTGTGCCTGCCATCAGAGCGCAGCTACTTGAACATCTGACAACAGTTACCAGCAGAACCTGATACGAGGGAGAGTTTTTCAGAGGAACAAATACCCATCTGCAACTAGCAATCACCTGATTTGGGTGTCTTACTGCAGTTCTGAAGAAAACATCAGTATTTTTTAATCACTAAATAATGAAATGGAGAAATGCAATTTGGTTCTTGAAAAATGAGGCAGATTCTTTTCTAGTCTAAATTGATATTATTAAGAATTTACAAATAGCTGTAGATCACCACAGCAGAAGAAAACCCCAACATAACCACAAAGAGAAATCTGAAGAGAAAATATCACTTAGGTACACATTCTTAGAGAAAATGTTTCCCTAAGCAAAAACAGATGCCCGAGCCAAGTATGCTCTTTAACTCCGCTGAGGACGTAAACTCATTTCAAAAAAGCTCACTCAGGGATTTTTCCTTTTATTTAGGCAAGTACGAGAAATTACAAAATGAGACAGAAGATTTTCTCAGCACACACTTCATTTGCAAGTAGCAGACAGTTGCGCTTATGCTAGTATGCTAGTACAGTTTGCTATTTTTTGTAGAAAGGGAGATAAAATCTAGACAGCCCTCTGGTCTGTGCTAACTGCTGCTACATCAAATAAGTACACATATAACTATTTTGAATCTATAAAGGGTGAAGGAGGCTCAACTAAACAGAAATGAGAATATAGCCCAGAATATATTAACAGAATTTAAAAATAAACATAAAAGTATGCATTTATGGGGTGAGGAGCAGGAAAGGAAGCTGTTATCCCAAAGCTCGAGCGCCTGAGCGCACTGCCCTGCCGACTCCCGGTTTTCTGGTTTAATTTAGAGAAAAGGTTACTATCATCTATCATGTTCCACAGAGTGTCAGAAAAGCCAGCCCTACCTATTTTATCATTAAGAAGCCCCACTGAAGAGGTGTTTTAAATGCTTGCAAAGGAGGTTAGCTGACTACTTGCCAGCTGCACTGTAGCTCTGCCCTTTCTTCCATTTCAAAAGTATATTAACTGGTGGATAATTGCAGAGCTTCTCATCCATAATCTATAGTGACAATAACAAACAGCAGATCAAATATAAAGAATCTTGCAGTCTTCCAAAATATTCAGTGCTTTGTGTTTTGTCAGAGCTATTGATCTATCTTTCCTGAAAATTCTTAGGTATTGAAGGTGACTGAAATTAAGAGTGAAAGGATATTATTGTAAACTACTTCATAATATATGTTAAATTCACAAAGCTGCAGTAGGTTCCATTTTTGTTTAGTATATTATTAAAAAGGAAATGATGTTTTTTATTAATATGATTTTGAATATTACAAGTTCTACACTTGAACGTCAAGGATATTTTAACATGAAAATTATCTAGTCTCCAGATTTTAGCAAAGGGACTCCAGAACATGAAAGGTACACCAGGCTACTGCATTTTATATGCATCTATTTTTCTATGACAAAGGCACTGTATAACTGTAATAAGAAAATACTTGAAAAATTCTGTTAATGGATACCTAGTGTCAACAAAAGTTTAACAGAAATACGTTGACAGTGAAAATATGGAAAAACAAGAAATTAATTTAGTTATATGCACTTACTTAACAGAAATACTTTCCACCCACCATGCATGAAAATAAGGAATTTTTTATGCAAGAAAGCTGTTTACATGCAGAAATGCCTACTGGTACAAATGATACAGCAATGCAGTGTTCTTTACCAGCAAAGCTATGTACTGTTTACTAATTCCATGAAGCGGGAAAAACACATGCATCTCAGTGACATGATACATAGACAGACGTTTCTATCATAAATATAAAAGAAACCCTACAGGCTGCTGACAGCAATGAAAGGTGAATGAGAGATTACTGAAATACAGCTAAATTGAGGGCAACTTAGGAGACCTGTGTTTCAGTTTGCCACACCATTTATTTCTTGACAGTTCAAATTTTCGGTATAATCCAAAGGATTTGTTTATAAATCTAGATACCCATTTATATCAAAGGGCAAAGCTTCAACTCAGTAATTTGGGGCATTGACACATCTTAGCGATCATAATGGATCCATGGTCATCCAAGAAAGACCAAGAACCCAGTTTGCCCCCTCGAAAATACCACATCATGTTTTGAATAAATAATTCCACTAAAACAACAAAAAAAAGAAAAAAATATTTTTTTAAAGCACGCAGTATAATTTCTCCATGAGAAAAAAATGGCAAGTAGCAGTGAAAACACCAAGTAGCTCACCTAGAGGCAGAGCTGCCATCACGAAACAGGAACAAAAAAATACCTTTTTTCTTCTCAGGCAAAATCCCGAACCAAACTCTCTGTTCTGATCGTTTTAGGAGTGGAAATCTTGCAAACCTTCCCTAATCTGCTCTGGACACTGTCAGCTGGAGCTCCTCAGGCTGACTTCCAGCAAGGCTGCAAACATCCCCAAAGTCAGTAATCTTGAAAGTACTTTAGATGCAAACCAGACAGTCAGGAAGGCCCAAGACAATGTTCTTGAGCTGCTTGTGGATGCACAGGGGAAGCCGTGGTCTCTAGTACAAGGGTCATACTGCTGTCCCTGGCTGCCTGGTCTCTCTGCTGGACAGGGTCTCTTGAGCACTGACCAACTTCTAGAAGAAGACTGCTGTAACCCACATAAGAAATTAGTTGGATAGCTAAGTGAATTATCTCTAGAGCTCAGTTTTCAATTTAACCTGGCTATTTTATTTTTTAATAACATGCACAGGTTTTTTGACCAGGACAATAAAAGATTCATTTTCATTGAAGGCTCTTCAGTCCAACCCATAGCTCTATCTTCACTTCTCTGCTGTAACCAAGAGCCAGCACTGTTGGAATCACCGTTTAACACAGCTCAGCAGCAAATAACTGGAAGGACTACTGTCTAGAAAGGCAAGGATGGAGGTGAGTGCAGGAAGTGGCACACCTTCACCAAAGGTTTTTCCTAAAGAAGGATTTGCTGGGTACTCAACACATTCAAAATCAAAATTAATGTGTGTTGGGATGTACTCACTTTTGGATGCTTATACTGGATTCGGGGAGGGGG